>VZUA01027399.1:1612-15805 GCA_013401035.1 Horornis vulcanius
TACCTTACACAGAGCATCCTGCATCCACACAACCAACATAAAAAATAACAAGAGTTTCCTCTGAAAATGCACTTCAGGATCATTCTGTATTGAGAGAGTTCAACTGGAGTATTTTTCTTTGTTTGCTGGGGAGATAGATGTATAAATACATCCAGGTGAAAAAACAAAAGACATTTCTAATAAAACAGCAACAAGAGCTGGCTTGTTTTCTCTTGGTTTTTTTTCCGCACTCTGCTAATGGATGCCTTCTGCTCATTGTAGGTGTCATTGTGCTGATATATTCTTTTCATCTATTTCTAAATTCCTCAAATCAATTCTAAGCAAAAGGCACTGGAACTAGGTTTGTCAAAACAAAACTACCCCTTGGAGCCAGTGAAGCTGTGACATCACTCTAGGATGTGCCAAATGCACTCATTTCCTCAGAGCTCATTCTTGGATACTATTCTCTCTGGGGAGCAACTATACATCAAACAAATGCTTTGTAAAAAGCTCTACTCATGGCTCTATGACAGATTCATTTTTAATATCTGTAAGGCACAACTTCTAAAGCAGGATTTCATGTACCAATAGATTTTACTTATTTCCAAAAGCATTGCTATGATCATGAACATTCTTAACCAAAAGTCGATGCACAAAGTCACCAGCAGAAAAGCAGCAGTTGCACATAAATAACATCCTTTTCCCCCATTCTCTGAGAGGGTTTTCTCTGGTGTGGTCTTGCCTGCCAAACTAAGCTGAGTACCCTCGTGAAGGCTGTCAGATGAGATAGAAACTAATAAGAACAATTCAAGAAGTGGTGTTAATTCAGAGGCTGCCTCTTTTTACTTGTATCAGTATCCAGACTCTGTAAAGCAATTCAAGTTAATGAATGTTTCAGTGTGATGCCAGAGCTAGCTCAGAGTATTAGCAAAAAATCTGTACTAATTCTTACATTACATTTTTACCTTACAAAGGTAAAAATGAAGGCAAAAATGTAAACACACACCCCCAAAAATCCATTTTTCAGAAGATACTTTCATTGATTTTTACTAAATAAATTTCGGTGTATACACAGTGTTCTACTTGTATCTTTTTTTCTGAGTAAAATCTAAACTAGCTGTGTCTGGAGACAAAGTTCTTTAAGAGTAAGTATTTGTCACATCTGAAGCTCCAATTGAGCATTGCAGTTGCCCCTTAATGAAGGTAATATAAAAAACTATGCAGTAGTGGCAAAACTGGACAAGAATGCAAAAATCAGAATCCCCCTCCAACCTCTTCAAACTGTTTGGATATATATATAATGTATATCAGCAGTAGGCAAGTTTCAGCCAGGGACCCCAGTGAGTTTGGAGCCCTCCCTGTGCTGATTATTGTATGAGCATAAACAGGAAATATTCCTTCCCTCAAAATCACTACAATCAAGACATCAGCAATGCACATCAGGGCTTGCAGGAAGCAGTGTGGAAGAAGGATGCTGAACCTGAGGGCAACTAATTGGAACACAAGATTGTGAAATCCATTGGCTGAACATTCAGCTGCAAGCTTTAGAGATTTTCTTTTTTTTTTTATTTCATGAAACAAGTCGACAAGAGTTACAAATGACTCACTTGCAGCCTGTCTACTTAAGGAGTCTCATTAACCACGGTATCATGGTGAAGATGGATCTTAAGACAGAAACAAAAGGAGACCAGGGTAATGTTTGTGTCTAATGACTTGGTTGTAAAGGCACAGAATCTAATAAAGCACAAGTTAATAAGCTCTTACTATGAGAGAGCTTAACATGACAGAAAGGCATGGTGATGACAAAATTTCTATAACCAGATTATATAAATAATGTGGATTGGTGGGGAGAGCCATGGACAGAACTCTGCATTAAATTTTAAGCACTTGCATTACCTGAGCTAGAGAATCCATTGAAGCAATCAGAAAATTGTTGCATACCCTTAATTTCACTATTTAAGCTATTAGAAGGGGAAAGAAAAAAGCAATAAATAAAGACTTCAGTAAAAAAAAAAATATTTATAGTATCTGAGCTCTGGGCCATTCCTGTGCTGCTGCTTTTCTAGTTATCTTTCTCGGTACATCAGGGGTTCTGAGCAGAGCCTACCACTCCTGAATCATCTTTTTTGACAGGCAGGAATTGTGTGAGAGGAGATAGACTTATCATTACAAAGTCAATGACCTGAATTTTCCCAAGACTTCTAGTAAAAACAGAACATGATAGTGGAAGTCTTTGCCTAGCTAGTTACAGTTCACTATCTTTCTTAAAATTCCAACAGTGAGTAACCAATGATGGAAAATTGTTTGGGGAGAACACTTTCATCCTTTCTCCAATGGAAATTTTACTTGGGAGAAGGAGACTGTTACAGTTTGATTAAAACAAAACAAAACAAAACAAAACAAAACAAAACAAAACAAAACACAACAAAACAAAACAAAACAAAACCAAAACAACAACAACAACAACAACAACAAAAAAAACCCAAACAAAACAAAAACCAAAACCAAAAAAACCAAAAAACAAAAGAAACACCCCCCCCAAAAAAAAAAATAAAAACCCAAACAAACAAACAAACAAAAAAACCAAAAAGCCCTGAAACACATAGTTGCTGGTAAAACAGAACTTTATAGGGTGTGGAAGTGTGGAAGCAAGACATCAGGATTTGAGGACAGCAATCAGCAAAGTCACTTGCTATATTATTTCAGCTACTGCATCCTATGATACATTTGCTGTTACTGAGACTCAAAGCATTGTATGAGTCACATTCATAAATATGCAATATAATGCCTAATGTCTTTTATCACATTTCAAAGATTGTTTTCCTTTCTCTTGCTCTGGTTAGGACAATGGTCTAACCACAGCCCAGGAAATATCTTGATTGTAAATCCCAGCCAAATAATTGAAATAAATAAATAAATAAAGGAGGTGAAGGAAAAAAATTAGAAACAGGGAAAAAAAAAAGAAAAAAAAAAAAAGAAAAAAGAGAAGACAAAGCAGAATGGAATTTGCAATTTCAAAACTGGTATTTAATAAATTATTATGACTTGGAAAAGAAAGGTACAAAAAATATTTGCATAGCCACCACGTCTGGAGAATCCGAAAAATAGAAAACTGCATTTGCTAAAAGCAAACTGATTTCCAGGGCAGGACAAAATGCTCCCCTCAGCTTATCATTGCTGCTGCTCCCCTGCCTGACCTGCCTCTTCTCCCACTCCTCAGCTCCTCTTCCTCACTGCTCACCCGCCAGTGAGGCAGATGGCTGTGAGAGCTGGAACAGGCTGAAGGGGTTGGGGTGTTACAGAGGAAAGGAACTCCAGGAGGAGCTGCTGGAGGCAGGGGGATTATCCAGGGTTGCTGTCATTGCTGGGCAGCAGCACGGCGGCTGTGGCTCCCCTCGTTCCTCCCATATCCTTGACGGGAAGCGTTCTGGAAAGCCTCTCTCTGAAAACAGGCCTGCTGAAGACAGAGAACAGAGTAAACACGGCAGCAAGAAGTGATCACTCCATCTTTCCTCATCGTGCATCTGACAGATTCACACAGACCTGACACGACAGTTGCCTCTGACTGGCAGAGCCCCACAGCCAAGGGGGAGGGGCAGGGAGGGCAAAGTGGGATGAATAATGATACATCCACAATAACAAGGCAGTGGTGTGGAAATCTGTCAAGTACACATTTCTTATAATAGGGAGAAAGCAAGGCCTGATCTTGTTTAATACAAGGCTGGAGTTAATACATTCTGCTACACGGGAAATGAACCATCTCCTTTCTTCAGGAGCAGAGGTTCCCTCCATCTGCATAATAGCTGTGCACAGCTTGGGATCACTTGATCTTCCAGACCCCCCTCTCTTCCTCAGCTGGGTTGTTATCATCCTCTGTTATTATCTTCATATTTCCCCTGGTTATTAGCAGCATGTTACCTTTGCCTTTATGTCGACAATCTACCTGGCAATTTTCTCCTCTCCAGCTGGCTTCCGTGTTTCCTAGGTAAGAAAACTAATGTTCTTTGCTCCAGAGTGAATGTCCTATTCATTATTCTCAATGTACTGTGACACAGCAACCCTGAATATCAAAAGCCCGCAGTAAATTCTCATTTATTTCTCAGTCATATAGAACAATTAAGCAAACAGCACAAATAGCAACCTGCCTTTTATTGTCCCTACTGAATTTAGATTTGACTGTGTTACATTTACAATTGCCCAGACCCACGATGCAAATGAATGTGTGGATAAACATTGTTTAATACTGCACATTATGATGTGCCAGAGAGCACTTCCATTGTACCATACTCTTGATGGTAACCCAGATAAATCACTTTTCATACCAAAACAGGCTGAAGCAGGATGAAATTAGTGAAAGAATTGCTGCAAAGAAACTCTGTACTGATACTGTGATCAGCTGTCTGCATCCACAGAGCTCCTAGACTGGATGGGAAATGAACTCTTGCCAAGGGTTTGTCTCAGACCCAGTCTGTACTCTGTCAAGTCTCTGGAGGTAGGGCTGGCTTGATGTCACAGCCTGGATACCCTTTTTCTCCCAGAGGGGTACCGAAAACTGTAGTCACCAGCATCTCACACAATCACAGAATGGACAAGGTTGGAAGGGACCACAGTGGGTCATCTGATCCAACCTCCCTGCTCTAGCAGGGTCATCCCAGAGCACATGGCACAGGATTGCATCCAGACAGCCCTTGAATACCTCCAGTGAGGGAAACTCCACAACAACCTCAAAATCAAACTCAAAAGCCTTAACAAAAGCAACAAAAAACATTGACCTGGTTCAGAAGAAGTAAATGAGTGTAACATCACTCTTGACGATCACACTGAGGTACACACTGGTCATTTGGTAGTTCAGGTAAGTAAAGGTTAAATTCCCTCTTATCCTTTAAAATTTACCATTCTTACAGTAAAAGTCTTTCACCTTTTTTTATAAATGCATCAAAATCTGTAGACCTCGGCAAAGACACATGATCAGTAGCCAGCATTTCTCATGCTTAGAATCTTAAGAGTTCTGCAAACTTTACCGAAGTGCAGGTCAAGCTAACTCTAAGGTCAGAACATGCAAAAATTAAGCTATGACAACCTTAGATCAAAAAGCCAAATATGATATATCCACTTAAATGTAATAATTAAAACTAATTAATAAACCAGCAATTAAGTCACCATTATTTACCACCATTGTTTCTTCATTTAGAAACTCCAAAATTATAAGAATTTAAATGAAAATGTAGTTGTCAATTTCCATTTGAGAACGCTATTTAAGAAGGGCTTAATGACTTCAGTTTTTAAAGTCATTTTGTACTCATGGTTAATTAAATACACAAGGACTTCCACTGAGAATCAGGATGTTCTAAATAATGTAATAATAACTTGTGTAACCAATTACTGTAAAATAAAACTGGATTATCCAATATGACCTGTCTGGCTTCAGTATTCATAATTTTAAATCCCTTTTAATTAAATCCTCAGGGTACTATATTTAATGTAAAACAACCATGACCTCCTTCATAATATAAATGTAGTAGCCATAGTGGGTCAGGAATGAATTGTGGTTCCACAACTGGGTGACTCATTCATCAGAAAATTTTCTGGGCTGTCATCCTATTTAAACAGCATTATGAGCCAGTTTCTCAGCTGGTGTAAATAGGGTGTTGTAAATTGTCTGTAATGGTGCTAGGGCTTTATACCACTGCTCTTTATTTCTAAGCAACAGATAAGTGAAAGTGTACATGCATTCTTTGGTTTACTAATCAAGATGAGGTTTATTCTGAGAAAAATATATCACTTCTTCCTCCTCCTTCCTGGGCTTTTTGGTTTGGTTGTTGGGGTTTTGTTTCTTAGGGTGTTTGTTTGGTTTGTTTTTTTTCTTGTAGGGGTTCTGGGGAGTTTGCAACTTTGTGGGTTTGGGTTTTGGATTTTGTTTTTCTGTTAATTAGTGTTGTGCTTTCCAGAACAGCATCAAGGCCAAGTGAGAACTTGTTATCTAAAGGGCATGACAATGAACATATCAAATTGAGGAGTGATTTTTCTATAATGTTAGCAATCTACCCACATATGCTATAATAGTTTTTCTCTTTTTCTGATTTTTTCTGCCTATTTTTAAACCAGCTGAAGGATCTTTTTCTTCACAGTGAAGACCTGTGAGTATGTTATCTCCTCGTTTTGCTTTTTATGTCATTTAAGCAGTTGTTGCATTTATAAAACACAGAGTTTCTCAAAACATGAAAAAGTCAGGACTTAAGTGCAGACACACAGACATTCACTATCCAGTCATAGAAAATCTCAAAATGAATTTATCATATTTTTTCAAGTGACACTGATGAACCTTTGAAGATATATAAAATATGCTGCAGTTAGTATGGGAAAAATATATTGCACACTAGATTAATAGATTGAATTTTATCTATAGTACACTAATCTGAAAAATAAAACTAAGTAGGACCAATCAGAGCGTGTTAGAAGGCTGACTGTGGATATCTCATTGCTTGTTTTTCTTTGTCATTGCTTTTCAGAGGATGCCTACAGAAGTTTAAATAGCTTAAGGCCCTGACATTAAAACTGTAAAAGAATTATGTAAAAAGCTGTTCAGATTTTTAACTTAGATGCTGTCTTCTTATGAAGGCAAAGTATGTCAGAGAATCACTGAGGAACAGATCAGGGAGTCCTGACCTCAGCACTGGGCAGGTACACAAAGCATTTATTGCAATGCAGCTAATATTCCATTTTTCTAATCAAAAAATATCAACAATTTATCAAAGATTTAAGACCTCTTCATTCACAAGGCCACTTGATTTATTTTTTTCTGGAACACTAAGCAACCTATCTGACTTAGTCTTTATTCTTCTACCAGAAGATTTTCTTGCTGAAAAACCATGGTCCCAGAATACATCCTGCCTTATTGTCACGGTTTAGCAGAGGTGTTGCCCTGCTCCCAGCTAAGTGTTCCCACTGAGTTTCACTTGGAAGGGATCCCTTCTCCCTGGAAGCATTCCCTTTCCCCCTTTCCCCAGTTCCAGCAATAACAAGGCGTACAGAATAATCTCCAAGTCCTAAACATGACCCTTTCTGGCTACTGCCAAAATTAACCCTGTCCTGGCTGGAACCAGGACCCACATATTACCTCTGTCATATCAGAAGGGAAAAAAAAAAATCTTTCTCTGGTTCTTTTAAAAACTAAAACACACAAATTTTATCTTTGGAGGGCTTTACTCTTCTGGATTGAGGATATAGGACAAGAGAAAATTGAAGCAAACTTACCTACTGCTGTGGACTGAGTAGAAATGTGTGCTGCAACTACAAAGTTTCAAATATAAGAGGGAGATACAAAAGGAGAAAAAAAAATTGTTCTATAAAAGGTAAGGCTTGGTAACATATGTGTTTATATTGTTTTCATATTCAGCTCTTTATGTTAATATACAAACATGCACTCTGTGTGCACATCATGTAACCACTCATGCTGATAGGGTAAGCATTAAATTAGATCCTATTTTCATGCTCAGCACATTGATGAGGAGATGAACAAAACACATAGCACTGATTTGTAATTCTTGATTTCCAGTGGGGAAGAAGTACTAAATCAAGAGTCACTGAACCACCCTATTTCTATTTGTTATTGTTGAATAGATTTTATCTTTTTCCTTCTAACTTTCTCATGCTTTCTTAGTTTTATTTCTTCACCAACACCTTTTATTAGCTAACATGTCTATGTGTGTATACAAACATAGAAATATGTATATTTATTAGTTTTTTTCCAGGGACACCAGGAACCTTTGGAAGATGATCTAAATAAATAATTGTAATGTGTGCGTGTGCCTGTGTGTGTTGTGCCCTCTAAATTTTCTATCCTGTGTTTGAAAGATTTCTAAGAGTAAGGACATTACAAATAATGTTTGATCAGCAAACAGAAAATACTATAGATCTTAAAGAAAATGAGGGGGTTTTTTTTGGTTTTGGTTTTGTTTTTGTTTCCTCTGTGTCTCCCAATTAATCCTTCCCTGAGAAATACTTTTCTTTTGATAGGATACTGAAACAAAATGAAAAAAAACCCAAACAAAACAAAACATTAACTAAACAACAAGAACCCTGCTTTACCATTTGAAGGTCTTAAAATATCAGATACTAAGATATAAGAAAGACTATCTCATTTCTTGCTGTAGAGGTAACTGAAGTGGAATTTTCTTTCTTTATATTAGTGTTTGATCCACCAGCTATTTTTCAAAATAAATTAGAACTGAACACATTTCAATCATCCTGGTGTGCTCTAGCTATTGTAAGCAGCAGGTGCATAGCTTGTCTCAGGCACAGACAATCTGAGCCCTCTTCAGGGACAGTCTTAGGAAGGTTTTCAGGCACAGCTCTTATACATCACTATAATGAAAGAGGCACTTTCTTTTTTACAGAGTCTGGTCTCCTGGTTGCTTCCAAATGCTCTCTCACATCACTGGATAGAATGGAAACATTTTCTCATTCTAAGGTTTTTTATCTTTGTCCCCAATAAATGTTATGGCAGGAAGTAACTCTATAAGCAAAAATATTGCAGTGATGACATTCTGAAATTTCAGCTGCAAATAGCCATCTCTATTGTCCTTCATATTTTTAGTCTTTCAGATAAAAAGAATGGGTAAATTCTGATGGGAAAGCACAAATAAATTTGCTAAAAGTATATCCTTCCAATGAAGATTTTCCATTTACTTTGGGAAAAATATGGTCCACAATTCCTTGAGCTCTTTTTGCTTAGAAATAAATTTCATAACTATTGTGAGCGACGGACCCCTTATTACCTCTNNNATTTATCTGTCTTAAGCCCTATTCTTTAATTTCAAGATTACTGCAGGAGTCTAATAATTGATTTTGCAAAAAATCTCTTTTTTAAGTTTAACATCACCTGCAGCTCTTACCACAAGTTACCTTATATGTATAAGGAACACAGATACATGACTACTTTCTAGGAAGGACAGTAGAACAATATCAAAGATTAGTAAAAATATATGATAAATAAATATAAGTTATTAATAAAAATAATGTGAATAAGGCATATTTTCCAGAAAAGCATTCAGTTTATTGTACTTTAATTTAAGTGGGTCATGGATAGAATGTCCCATATATGTCAGTCTGTCAAAAGTACACACCAATTATCATAAATCAGGCAAAGGCAAAACATGAAACAACAACAACAACAACAAAAAAAGCAACAACAAAAAGATCTGTCTTGTTTCATGCTTAATTTCTTTACACATTTATAAAGAAGTTATAAGGCATCTATATCCAGAAGCTTTTGTTTATATTTGGTGCGAAAGATAAGAAAAGGAGTCTAAATATGCAAAATCTGAAAAAAACATAGCTGCAGTGAAGTTTCACACTCATGGTCTCCAAAGCACGTATGTAGCTGTCATCATCACAGCTCATAAAAACTGCCCACATATAGTCACAAGTGCTCAGGGTTTACCAGGAACCAAACAGGCAGATGGATCATTCTCTGTATATGTGTCTACATAGTTTCACTCTTGCTGGATGCCACTGGTTATCCTCCCTCCATCTGCAGGCTCTCTTCCACTGCATGTTTGTCCTTTTTGAACCCCAGAGCAAGATTTATAAATAGTAGAGCCTGTAGCTTTCCCATTTAGTTTCAAGTTGTGAATTTGAACAGATTACTTTGTGCCCTTCTCTTTTACCTCAGNGGCATGACACTGGATATATGTAGGTGTTACCATATAAGTTTATTCTTTAGTTCATTATAAGTCCCAGCTTATACATCCACCACACTGCCTGTATTTTGGTATGCCTTGAAACTCAGCTTTGGGATGTGACAATTGGCATGCTGATTAGGAAACTTGGTTGGAGTATATGAATGTAAAAATATCCATATTAGGTCAAACCAACTAAGGTCTGCTCCAGTAAACTGATTCCAACTATGGACCAAAGTCTGGAGGGCATGATACCAATGAGCAGTAACAATCTGCATCTCTCATCATTTTCCTCTCCTCCAGGTACTTCTGTTTCAGAGATCTGCCAAGCCCAATAAGGGGCTTTTGTGTTTGGTAAACATCAACAAGGTTTCTTCAACATAAACTTGTCCAATCTTCCCTTAAGTCCACAGGGATGTTTCACATGCAAATCATTCTTCAGCAAGAACTTNAATACTTTAATCTCTGCCCACTGTCTTCATATCACTCAAGAGGTTTTTTTAACTTCTGTCACATCCTCCCCCCATGTCAACTCTTTTCCAGACAGAAGACTTGTAGTTCACACAAGGATTCCTTGCATGAAAGCTGTTACAGAAAGTTGATCATTCTTGTCACCTTTCTCTGCATTTTTTCAGCTCCCCTTCATGAATTTGAGATGAGAGGCTCAGGACTGCATAGGATTTTCCAGGATATGTCTGAATCCATGACTTTATATGGTAAAAGTGATCTCTGTCTTGTTTTTACTTTCTTTATAATTCCTAACATTTGCTTTATGATGGCTACTGAGCACCAGTTGACATTTCAGTGCAAATCTCTTTCTCAGCAACAAAAAATTGCTCCTGACTGGCAACAGTTATGTCAATGCACTTTGTATACGAAAGTAGAATTCTTTCCTTCTTCTCATCCTTTTACATTTAACTATGCTGAAATCCATCTGCCTTTTTTGTTCCTCTTTCACTTATCTCATAAAAACCTTCTGCTATTTTTTTCTAGTTAGACCTCATCCTACCTTGAATAATTTAGTATCATCACCCACTTTCTTACATCACTGCTCACCCTGTTATGCAGGTCACTGATAGCCATATTAAGCAGAACAATCCCCTGCACATATTCCTGTGGAATTCCACTGCTCATCTTCCTTCGCTGGGAGAATTGACTATTTACTTTTACTCTGTTTTCTGTTTCATAACCAATTATTTATCTAAGTTATGACCTTCTTACCTCTTATGCGTGGCTGCTTAATACCTATATCCAAATATATTATATCAATCACATCCACTTTCTCCATATGCCTGCTGACCCTTTCAAAGACCTCCAATAAATTCCCAAGACAGCAGTTCATTTTCCAAAAGCCATACTGACTTTTCCAAGGTAAAGTACATATATTCACATCTATACCAATTCCATTCTTATTTATAGTTTCTCCTAATTTTCCTCCCGTAGATGCCAGGTTTACAAGCCACCACATCTGGAAATGTTGTGCAGTTTTGTTGTTTTGTTTTTTGTTTTGTTGTGTTTTAATTGTTGTTTGGTTTGCCATCCCCCAGTCTTCAGTAAAGGAGTTTTAAAGATAAGATACCAGGGTTTTTAATTCAGCTATTTCATCTCTGATTTTCTTCAGAAAGTCTAAACATTCCATGCTCTTCTCAGGTTGGTTCTCTTCACTTTGACAGTTCCATAATTTCCAGTTGTGTACTAAGTGTGTCTCCTGGAAACTCCCAGCAAAGAGGAGAGAGAATGAAGAATTTTTCATGCAGACAGAACAGTCAGGAAAGTTGATTCCACCCAAGAAGGAAGATTTTCAATTCTGTAAAGTCCTCTAAAAAGCAGAAAGCTCAAAGGTGCTTTATTTTCCTTTTTAGACAGAAATCTAAGACATTTACCTTTCCTTTTAGTTTAGATATTAATTGGAGCTGCAAGGAGATAACCACAGCCCTTCTAAGAAATTACAATAGCCACATATGATATGGCTAAGGTTTTTTTCCATAAGGATTTTTGGGCATTTCAAGCCTAAGAGATGATCTATTTGTTTGTCTTTCCCTCCTGTAGTTACCAGATATATAAGCAGTTTTAACTAGATGAGAAACATTCTCATACCTAGAGCTTGCTTTTAACATCTCATTCTTTAAAATAGGTTATCTTAAAATACTGCTGCTAATTTCTGCTTGTTCCTCTTATGCAGCAGAACATAGTACAGCCTTATGCAAGCAACAAGTAACTCTAGAAAATGAAAAATTACAGGAAAAATATTAAAAAATTGATAATTTATGATATATGGCAGCACTGACAATATGAAAAAAATAATTGCATGCACATGCAGCCTACAGAAGTACCTCTTTCACTTCAAGGCAGCACCCTGTAAATCTGCACTGTAATGNCCTGCAGCAACAACTTGCACAGACTCCTGCCATGAAAAGGGTTGATTTAAGGTAGTGTCTGATGTTACATCTGTAGTTGGATAAGTGCTCAGCCAGTCAGGTATTGCAGCTCAACTGAGGACACCTTAATTTTCTCAATTGCATTAACCACTTATATTTCAGTGATTTGAAATAGGAAAATTGTGTCTCTGATGAAAAGAATATAGTTTGTTTCTACTCCAAGCTCTTAACCATCAGAAAATAAGAAAAGCCTTATTCTCTTAAGGAGAGACTGCTTGGTCAGCAGATGTTCTGCAAAGTGGAAGATGGACAATATTGGGTGTAAGGCCATGTGTTGTTACAGCAGTCATCTTGTTACTGCAGAACTTTATGCACTCTGCATTCTCTTCTCATTATAATCTTTATCCCATTCAACTATAAACTCATTAGGGCCCGTCAATATGACAAGCTGTCCAGTTTGCATCTCTCAGCTATTTGGATATTTGCTAATAATCTTCTTTTTTTAGTTCATATCCATAAGTCAGCATAAATGATGTATGACTTCAGCCATCTTGTATGCCACAGCAATTTGGCCATTGGCAACCTGTGACAGTCTGAATTTTGATCATCTGGCTGAAACAACACCCCTCTTAAACATATTTTTCTAAATATTGCTATTCTACACTTTCAGTTAAATCACATGCAACTAAAATTGTCTTATTTTGAATAACACAACTGTAATGTCTTGCACTTTATAGTCTCATGAACTACATAAAACTGCATTTTAAATCTCATAATTGTGTATCTTCACAAATTATGATGATCTTATTTCTATATTTTTATGTTTACATGCACATTCTGGGAATTCTTCAGGTTTTTTTCAGCTTCTGAAAAGGACCTGTAGAGAAAAAATACTGTTTTCTGTTTGCATTGAAATTTCTGAGTTCAGGGATAATGTTCTAGAAACCTGGTCTAGTGGAAGGTGTGCCTGCTCATGTCAGGAGCTTGGAACTAGGTGATTTTTAAGGTCCCTTCTGACCCAAAGTGCTCTATGAGTCTATGAAATTGCAACAGCTCAAAACATTTTGAAAACGCAATAAATACCAATTGTCTTCCAGGTTTTCCTCTTTTTTTCTTGTTAACTGAGAGACATGTTAGACTTCTTATTTTAAGGTGTGAAAATACCTCTGTGTACTTTGGTACCTTGGTAAAGTGCATCTTTAAGATCCACTGCTGGGAAGGGTTATGAAAGAAATGTTGCCTAATTCCAACAATTTCATTAAAGTAGAAACCAAAATACATTCTGTAGAAGATATTTGAAGTTATCATTTGTAAATTTTGATAGAAACAAGTGAACTGGGTCATGGAAGTAGGGAAATAGCTGTAAGGTAAAACCAAAATTTAATAAAGATTGATCATAATTGTTTTTAAGCTGCCATTTAGTCATTAAGTAAGAGTACAGCTGCATTAATGGAATTTTAAAAAATATATTAAATGTCTAATTGACTTGAGAAAAGCAATTTAGTTTGGTTTATAATCAAACAAAGATCACTTTTCAGCACTCAAAGATTATTTCTGGTATAATTATTTTTGCTTAAGCATAATTTGAATTGCTGAGGTTGAATTGCTGAGGTAGAATTGCTAATTATANGAAACCGACCTGGATTGCTCCGGTCTGAACTCAGATCACGTAGGACTGTTAATCGTTGAACAAACGAACCCTTAGTAGCGGCTGCACCACTAGGATGTCCTGATCCAACATCGAGGTCGTAAACCTCCCCGTCGATATGGACTCTTGGAGGAGATTGCGCTGTTATCCCTGGGGTAGCTTGGTCCATCGATCAATTGTATTGGGTCAGTAACCTTCCTGTAAGCTAGTTGACTAAGAAGCTTTAGTAACCTATAGATGTTTATTGGTCTTTGTGTCTCCTATATCAAACACAAGATTTTAAAGATTTTAAAGTTTAGTTTTAGGTGATTTTCTCGGTTTTGTTATAATGTCTCAAGAAGATATTTTATATTTTTACTGAAGCAGCAAGATCTAGGCATAATCGCCTGATATTTGTTATAGAAAAAGGAATTATGTGATGTTTCCTTAGAAATTGATCATGTCCAAATTAAACAGAATGTTGCATTTTCTGCTTTTAAAACCCTTGATTACTGAACCACGACAGTTC
>VZUA01027401.1:0-12054 GCA_013401035.1 Horornis vulcanius
AGGTAAGAGCAGAATTCCAACCATGTCATCCAGTGGTCCAGCCTATAGCTATGTATCTTACAACAGCCAAGTCCACAACTCTCACAGCCCATCAGAACAATTCATGTTGATCTAACACAGTCATGTCAACAAGACAGCAACAATGAACAGCCTTCATTGATTCAAACAATTTAACATTGAACTGCACATCTCCACTTTGTGAGTTCTACATCAAAATCCATTTCAAATATGAAATTCTAAATGCAAATGTTAATGATACATCCCAAAGGAATCCCAAAGAGCTGCTCCTGAACTTTACAACCATGTTAGCGGACTTCCCTTTACTCCTCCCATACCAAACAGCTGCAACTTCACTTGTCTTCCTCTCCTACAGCCAGCTCAGAACAGCTGGTGATGGCCCCCTCCCAATGCAGTATTTAACACCTACCTGCCAGGTCCTACAATGCAAGAAGCACAGCTTCCTTTCACAGGAACCCGAAGTCACCATCAGCCAAGTAGAGCATCATTAGCTGTGCCCAGGCTTACCAAAGCCCTTACCACCCATGTATGCATCTGCACCTTTCACATACGCATAAATCTTTATGTTAAGGGCTTCTGGGAAATGTATCTATCTTCCTATAGCAGCAATAGATACATGCCTGGGTAAACAGGCTGTCATAGGATGATCCACGTCCTGGGCAGCCTGACATCCTCAGGTAAGGATGCTGAATTCTCAACAGCAGCATCACATGAACCTTTTCAAGCCCTGCTGCTTTCACTCCAGCAAATACAAGTCTGAAAGATATTTAAGAATCTTTTGAGATAACTAAGGGCATAGAAAAACCCAATCTGGGATAACAAGTCATGAAGTAGGAAGTAAGAACCAAGATTACACAAAGCATCAACCAAACAGCACGTATCTGAATCTGCCAGGCTAAGATCCGCACAAACCACCACAGCACCCACAGACAAATAATGAAGCATTTTCCCTTAACATCAATCCAACACAGAATAATTTTTACCTGGAGTTACTTATCACCCTGACACAGACTGACTCATGGTCCCAAGGAGTCTCTAGAGGTACTACAGAACAAAGAAGGATGCAAAGAGCAATGGAGAGGAATAGGATCTGTTTCCTTTCTCTCCCACTTCAACTTCTTGAACATTAACAAGTCAGCTAAGCCTGCTTGTTATTCAGTTCAGCAGTCATTATCTGATTTTGTTATCGGTCACTACACTACACCTGCATTTCGTCCCCCACTCAAGATATCTTCTCAGATCTCATCTTCCAGCAACTGTAACACATGTGATGTACCCTGCTGGCTGAGCAAGGCTTTCCTCTGGAAGAGTCAAATACAGGATGAAAGACAAGGAGAGACTTCTTTCACTAAAACTTGGCAGATGAAGACAGCAAAAATCATCCTCTGAAGTTCAATATGGCTATGACCTTACTGTTTTCTAAACCACTGCCAACAAAGTAGCTGTTGAAACAAAGACACTCATGTAAAGTGAAAAGAAAAACCCAACCCAGGAGTGCATGACTTTAACCTTTTCCATCCAGACTGCCCTTCTCTATCACTCTGTATAAGTTTCTTCACTTCTGTGTCACAAGACCCCAGAGTCCATGATGTTTTATGATTTCCTGGTCATGTATTCCCCCAATTATCTCCTATTAGCCAAACAAAACCTGGAGAACCTGCACTGTGAAAAACAACTTCATCAGAGCATCTGCAGGATCTCAACTCTCCAAAATTACCTCTTTACATTACTCTGCTGTGTACCTAAGGCTTCCATGAATACAAAGTTACAGTATGAGCTGCTTAACCATATGGACTTCCTCCAGCTTCTCCCGGTATCAAACTGGATTCTCCACACTCCTTAAAATGTAATGTCAGCATGAAAAAAATATTACACAGGACAAGCTGTACTCTATCGTGATGGAAACTTTTGCTTTCAATCGTGCTACCATAGTGAAAACATGCAATTTAGTAAGACATCCTGTAGATACTCTTGAAATGTGTGGTAGTGAAAATTCAATTTAAGAGAGAAGCCCACAGCAATGAAGACTGCAGGAAAAACATTGTACCCCCACCTCAGCAACCTGTAAGGTCACTGGACAGGCTTTTGCCATAAGAAATGTGCTGCAAAAATCTGGGTCTACTGCTCCAGCAGACAGACTGTTCCACAGTGAGAGTTGGTTTTACCATCACTGCTCTGCAAGCATGGTGATTATCCCACATGAAGGACAGTTACCATGGGGACATACCAGAAACCCCCATCAATACAGACAAGGACTTAACCCTGCTTCAGCCTCAAAACTGGAATGGAAACCCAGGAACCTAACTCGCCTGAGGAGCAGAGGGAGCTTATTCCTTATATAAAAATGGTTTCCTGTAACCCATGTAAAATCCTCAGCTGTATTCGGGAATCACACGAGAAACACCGTTGAAAGCTCTCAAAATGTAATTCTCATTCCACAACTGAGACACTAAACCTCCTAGATTTTCCAGAGACACCAGCATCACACCAAGCACTGCCCAGGAGACAAGGCTCCCTCCAAGCAGAACATCCGAGAAGCAAAACCCATTTCCATTTGCACATAAGCTGCCACTGATCCTGGTGCAGAGAAATCATTGGAAATATTTTGCAGGATTTTGTAAGGACAAAGCGCTGTGTAGTGTTTCCTAGTTGTAATCTTTTACATTATACAAGGGCTCCTCAAACTGGCCTTTTTTCCTGTATTATAAGGGTGCTGTCATGAACTGCTTAAGTGATCAAACAAACACTAAAGACTACAAGCAAACAGACCACAGCATGAACAAGCAATGCCCACTTCAGAACACAGAAGCAAGGCACTCACTTATCCCTGATGAATTATTGAATTGCTTTACACTTGCAGAATATTTCCTGAAAATTTTTAACATTAAAATGCAATATATAAGTTATTCTCCCCATTATACAGACAGTCAGAGACTGAAGTAAAACATTTCAGGTCAATCAGTTCCTGTGGCAAGAGACACCACTAAAACTTAGGACCACCATGTCCAACCCATTGTAACTGACATTCAATGCTGCTTCCTCATGTTGCTCATGAGATGGGCAGAAGGGCTGCTTTTGCCTGGCACAAGCATTGTAAGGCCACACTGTAAATCTAGATGCCAAAGAAGCCAAACCTGCAGAGGCAAGAGGCAGCAAGCCAGAAGGGCCCAAGCTTGTTTCAATTCTTGCTTTTCTCCAGGATGCATCAGACACTCGACCAGAAGAATGGTGGGATCCTGTGGAACCACTCGTCTTGCTTTTTTTTCCAGTCCCTCAGTTCCACAAGTCTTACAGCTATTTCACCAGAGACAGATTTGACCTGTCACTCACAGGGTTCAAGAAACCAGGGAAGTAGTAATTTATAATGTACTAATATCCAAGTGTTTCATCTGCCTATCTTTGGCATTGCTCTCCCTTTTTTATTTCCATTTTCTTTCTAAGGCCCTAGGGATGGTCTCAGGTTGCCTCCCAGCAACTGTTGTGTTCTACACCTCACTACTTCAGACCACCCCAGGACATCACTGTGAGAGGCTCCAATTTATATGTCAGTGGAGGTTCCTGTGAATGTCCCACATGTCAGACTGACATCACACTCAAATTAGCAGACCTGACAGCAAATCTTAATGCAAGAAAATACTGAAAGGAGGGGAAGAAGTTTTGGGTTAGGCTATTTTTGTCTGTGATTTGGCTTTTTTTCTTTTACATACATTTAATATACCTCCTCAGCCAACCATGCACAGAGAACGCTCTTCTGTTCCCCGTAGTGGCTGCAGACACATTTAGGAAAGGACTTTCACAAGCTCATTCAAGCCATTCAATTTTCTGCAAATCAACCATCACCTCCCCCGTTTTAAATCAGACCTTTTCCAAATAAGGCCAAAAAAACCTCCAAAATGGATGTATCTACACCAGCAAGTTGTATTACATTAATTAGTACCAGGTACCATACCTAGTACCAGCCAGTGGCTTAAGATATCTTGGTTTTATTCTCAGCTCAGCTGAAACCTCAATGTCAAGTTACTTAATCTACCACATTTCCTGTTTCTGTATATAAGAAGTGGGGCTTTTATGATCCCATTTTCACACGAATTTTGGATAAAAATCCATCAATAACTACACATCTGTTATAACAGCCTGTATGCAGGTATGCTGTACCTGCACGGACACCTGGGCAGACAAGGACCTGTGAACCATCTTCATGGGAAAGCAACAATTGCACATATTTTCGTGCATCAGAAGGGGCTGTTTCAGGGCTGTGAAATTCCACCCAGAAACAAGATGTTGGCTACGCTGAACAACAAGTGAGACAAGGAAAATAACTTTCTAACAAACAGCAACCTTAACTCAAATTTCAGATGATCTCACTAGCCCAGGACAATACTAAGGGACAGAAAACAGCTGGGAAGTCTCCTCAGTTTTCAGAAAATGGATAATGTGTAGAGCTGCTGTAGGGTTTCACTACAGCTACTACAAAATACAGGCTTTTCTCCCTTGCAACACTCAATGTCATCCCACACAAAATGGAGTCCCTTAGATTTTGTTAATGCCTTGCTCATACAACAGCAGTGGAGAACCACACCTCTCAGGCTTGGGACACATCACCTGACAAATGCTGAGAATAACTGGTAAGCCTCCGTTCCAGTGACTTGTGGCCACTGATCCCCTGAGACTGTCTGACCACTTGTTGGACCAGCCAGTCCAGCAGACAGGTCAAAGGACCAAGAGCAAGAAACCCCACGTTCTCTTTCCCCAGCTTCAGTAACCAGGACCTTCCAGCTCACACAACAGCTCTTTATTAAAGCCACGAGTGGGCAGTTTTCTGTAATGGGTGCCATTTCAAAGAGGATATGCTAACCAGAAACAAGACACTCTTGTTTCAGAGAGAGAATTTCTGCACATTTAATTAATCAGAAATGACTACTGTGCTTACATCCTACCTTAATCTGCATTCACTTCAAGCATAAACAAGACCCAGCTTTCCAAATTAGCACAGGGAAGCATGGCAACCATCTCTGGACATCAGTTTCTTGAAAATACTTGCCCAGCTCACCACAAGGATATTATGAGTCTAAACTGGTGTGTAATATGCACCTAGATCTTTTGATAAAAGCTGCTTCAGAAGTTATATTAAAAATAATAACCAGTAACTTTAATAATCATCCAGACCAACTCAGATCTTCCTAAAGGATCTTCCTTTCCACTGTGAAATTTAACTATGTATATTTCTTGCTTATTCTTTTACTTAGTAATTTTCAAAGCCAAAGAAATTAGAGACTATCATGATGTTCTTAGTTTTTACATATACAGCCCCACACACAGCATGTACCATAGCACACTTAAATGCATTAACAACATCAAAATCTCTGACACCCACCCATAATAAATGACCAAGACCTTAAGTCCCATAACAGCAAAAGAAGTACGAACAACACGAACTATAGCAATCATGGCTACAGGGTTTTTTGGTATGTATTTCAAATTACTTTGATTGATATACACACTTACCTTAATTTTACAAAAAAAAAGAGGAAAAAGAAGTCAAAGAAAATGTCACGTTTGTACAAGACCTCTATTTTCCTGCCAGCACAATTTCTATTCTTATCAGTTGTCAAGTGGATTAACAGTTACTATATACTCACTTTTCTTACCATTGCTGTCTGAGGGCCATGCCTGTTGTAAATAACCACCAGCCAGAGCCCTTGTATTTTATCTTTAATCATGCACATTACCATTTTTATGAAATATTATTTGCTTAAACACTGAAGTATTTCAAGTTTGTTCCCTTCTGTGAGAAGGCAAATTAAGTGAACGCTTGGTGGAGGAAAGGGACCTTTAATAAACATCTGATTTGCTGCTGGATGGTGTTTCAGATTATATTTAAAACACATCATGTTTTGTTGACACCTCCCTGCACACTTGCTGGTAGAAAGCCCAGCAAGAATGTGACTATGGCAACCGCAATAGGATATTTATATATCTATGCATATGCGTGCATGTGTGTGCTCACATAAATATACACACGCACACTCACACACACAACCCTGAACTGATTTAATTGAGCATCAACAGGATTTTCTCAGCTCTCATTTTCACAGGAACAGGTAACCATGTCTAAACAAATGGGCAGAGGAGGCAGCATTAACTTTTATATAATGAAAATCTTCCAAGAGAAAAGCCTGTAAACCTACCAACATTTACAGAGTGTACACAAACACATGCTCACTTCAGAATGCTTTAGCTATAAGCAAAAAGAAACCAAAACATCTGCAGGCACAAATTCAGTGACACCATCAAAATAAAAGGCATTTCATTTGCAGGATTTTTTTTTACCAGGCTTTTTACCCACTAGAACTAGACCCTCACTGGAGCATGCAGGCTATTTTACAAGAGATCCATACTCTCCTCTTCTTCACCAACAGTCCCATTCCTCTTCCTCTTTGAATACAGAATGTGCAAAAGTTCTTTTAGTCTGCAAATTAAATTGAGCTACACACTGAGCTCAAATTGTTATTTCTGGTATTAATTTCTGTCTCCTGACAGATCCTGATAGGTGATGCAGGAAATTCGAGGTAACAAAGGCTTCTGCTTGCAGCAATAACGAACTCTCGGCTAGGGGGGAATAAAGGGATCAGAATAAAAGGCAAATATATAGTGCCTATATACACTACAGAATATCTGTGTTGAGTCCAGCAAGCAAAAAGTCTAGCAGATTCAAAGCAGCATTAAGAAGTGTTAATCCTTTTACCTCTGAGCTATTCATGAGCAATATGCAAAGCTGTTCTTATGGCGTCGCGTTTGCAATGCTCCAGTTATGCTTGCATCAGCATTTCCATTGTAAACCCTGCTTTCAGAGATATTTTACTTTGCCAAGTTTTAGTCTGGAACAATTTTACTACAAGCCTGTGAGATTTTAGTCCAGGATTAGGATTTAAGTCTGGTGAAGAAACGTTTGGACAAAATCTGCTTGGCTGTTTTATTTATTAGAGTGCAAAGTTAATCCTTCCAAGTTATTAGACCGGAAAAAACCCTCAAAACTATAATTTTTTTTCCAGCTTAGAAAAAGAAAAGAGAAGATTTCCTCTCCCCAAGAATCCCTTGTCCCCAAATCTCTACAATCACAGAACAGATGAAGGTTACAGACCACAAAACTAAGATACAATTGAAACATGCCTTCCTTTGTCAGGCGTTTTCTTTCCTTCATTGATGCAACATGGTGGCCAGGAATATGAGGAAGGAAGAAGCATCTCACTGTGGGATGCAGATGGAAGAGGGACACAAACCACAAGCTACACATTAGCAAGTGTAAGAAAAACATACAACATTTCAAACTCCAGAAATTGTGCTATTTTCCTAAACAATATAAATCACAAACTTCTAATATCACTACATAATTTGCCAGGTAAATGATACTCATTCACAGTGTTGATGGACACATAGATACAGGCAATTGGCTACGCTACAAAAATTCACACAAAAATCAACACAGCATGTATTTTAAGAGATGAGCTGTCTAGACCAGACAACGTTTGCAAGTGTCCTTACCATTTTCCTAAAGCTCAGTTCTAAAACCCCGGGACTTGCTAACATAGCTCAGAGCCACTTTCAAGCGTCATGTTCCATAACAGGCATGTCAGCCACACGCCAGACTGTGTGCAACCCCCAGTAACACACAACCACCACGTTTTTGCAGTCCCTCAGCAGTGGGCAGGGCTGGGGCTTGTGGCCACACTGCTCCCCCACACTGTGCTTCAGCCAGGCTTCAGCATCTGCTCCACCAGCACAACCACACAGTCCCACGAGCTGAAGCTCCTGTTTCTGCAGAACTTGACAACACAGACTGATGACTGCAGGAAAGCCCTTCTCAATGCAGCTGAACAACAGCTGTGGTCCAGGGGAAAGCCCTGGTTAATTAAACCAAGGCTACATTTCCAAATACTGTCCTTTTGTGAACTTTCCAGATAGCACCCACCCCACGATTTCCCAGTAAACATAATGGAATCAACGCTTGGAGCGTCTCTCTGAAAAGCCTACATGGTATGGTCCTGAATACATTATAGGCATCTTCATTCAAGCAGGGAGCTAAATGTTTGCAGGCAATGTAGCTTGCTTCCATATCAAAACCTCCCTTACAAACCAGGCTTCACAGCAAGACTTTCTGCCATGCCTAAACCACCTCTCTCACCTGGGCTGTATGACTATGCAAGTTACCTATTGTAAACTGGTACACAGATTATCTAAAAGCAAAGGATGGAGAACACATTTATGAATGATAAGACATAAAACACAATCCTAATTTCAGGTATCTCATGTGATCTGTTCTTCACCTTTTGATCAGATTTTGTATACCAAACACCTACTAAAAAATTACCACTCAATATTTAATTCATATCATTCACTTTAACTATATATATGTTTGGGATTTCGAAACAGTAACAGAATTAATTTCCTTCCCACAATTTACAGAAGCAGTTTGCATTTTTGTATGCTTTTGTGTTTTCCAGCTATTTTCTAGAGAAATGCTGTTTCTTATTGATCTTATTGATCACTTGATACTATAAAACATTCATTTGCTTCTAAAACTATGCTCCAGACTTCAAAAAGGTAGTTATATGGTAAAGTATCCACATAAATTGTATTGCCTATTTGAGTGTGTGTACATGTACATGTGTGTGCACACATACTTTTCAATTTTAGTTCTACATCTGACACCAAGCATTATTTCCCTTCCTTACTGATCCTTTTTCTTTTGACTTCCTCCAGTTGAATTTAGACGAAAACTGATCTCAAAAGTATGCAACGGTGACTCTTAAAAGATTTAAGTGCTTCAAAGGGTTCACATGAAATGGACAAGGTTTATCTGTACATATTTTTCTGCAGCTTAAACCTGATGGATTTAGCATAGAATTATCTATCACACGTCAAAACAGTCTCATCATCTTTCAAGAATATGCTATTCATATACAATAAAAAATGAACTTTCCATCTTGGACAAGAAAAATAAATCTTTCATTGCTTAACTGGCGTATGAATGAGGCCACAAATGGAATTCACTATGTAAACCAGGGCAATACTCTTTTGTCTGCAGATGTAGAGTGAGCTACAGCTGATTTAACATTTCTACTAATTCCAAATCCAGGTGGTATAGAAATACCTTCTTAAGTTCAACAATTTGATTTTTTTTTAAAGTACTGGAAGCAAAAATACAGTGCTTGGAAAAAATAACTTACGTTTACAGGCATTAATGCAAGGCACAATTTTCCACACAAAATTAGTCTGAGGTCCATTGCATTTAACTGTAAATTTTCTTTTTTCTCTCTTATTGAACAAAAATTGATAATTTTGATTTCTTCTTTAAAGCGGGAAGTTCAGGCTCCAAGCTTCCCCTGGGCACAGCAGGTCAGTGCCACTGCAGTTTGTGCATCCTTGGGTAGCAGAAGCAATACAGCCCTCCCCTATCTATCACAACCCCTTCTTTTGTCACTTCTGTATTTTCATGACTGCATGGTGTTTTTTCTTACAAGGAAAACCAATCACCAAAAGAGGTTAACTAAGAACAGCAGAACGCTCCTGGTCATTTTTAGCGTATAAGGTCAGCCAGAAAATGCCTGGGGGCTGCATGTTGGTCCAAAGACAGCAGAAGTTTTTAACTCCAGGCTACCAAGCTCAGCACTTCATACACACAAATAAAAACCCCATGAAGCAATAAAATTTTGAACCTGTATGTTCATTGTCATGCAGAAGTGGGTATCACCATATAAAGTATTCCTTAAAATAAGTAGGGACAAAGGAAGAGAATCTCCTCCCAAAAACATAGCTCCGAAGCAGCATGACTGTAACTACCAAGCCCATGATGTGGTCTGAAAAATGGCTTAAGGACTAAAATAGTTAGCTATGCTACATGCCGACAAATATGTTCAGTACGTTGCCACAGGGATTAGAATTTTGTCTGGCTGTATTAAGTATCTTATTTAATATAAAGATGGGAATAAACCTTGCAATTACATTTTCTGGGAGAGTCTACAAAACAGAAAGCTACCATCAGAGACTGAGATTATACATTATGGCAGGAAAGTAAAAAAAAAAAAAATCAGTTTCAACCATAAAAACACAAGCAGAAAAAAAATAAGCCAACACACGTATCCAATAAAAGGCAGTAACTCAGAAAGCAGTAGAACTGAGTTGATACAAGCGAGAATTGCAATGAAACATATTATGACTAAGCAAGACTACAGCACTTAGCTATCAAGTAGCTAAGATACTAGCTACAAAAGACAAGGTGAAGCAGTTCTATCCAACTACAAAGGAATAAAAACTAGACACAGAAGAAGCCTGGTTTAAGGAAAGAATGTGAGAGAAAAAGCAAGGCACAACAAGTAGGGATACGAAAGGAGCAAGAGTACTAATGCTCCCAACAGGCTTCTGGCCTGGGTGACGGGAGATGACAAAACATTCCTGGCCCAAAGAGCACAGCACAACCACTCATCCAGAAGGGCTTCCATTAGATTGGGTTCTTGTTGCTTAACACACATCCACATGAATTAGGCAGCAACAGCTCACAAAGCACATCAAACAGACCTAAGAGAGCTCCTAAGAAAGGAAACTGTCCTGAACCAGCTCCCTGACAATAACAGCAAGTTACGGTGATGCCAGAATATACAAGTTCTAGTGGTAAATAATTATACACATTTGGCACCCAGGTGAACTGGGAACTACCATTTAAGATGTCCATCAGAGTCCTAGAGTTTCATTTGAGGAACAAAAGCCATGTGGCATTCAAAAGCAGAATAAGGTCTGATTGAAGAAAGGATTAAGAGTGTGAAGGTGGAAGACAGAATTCAGAAACCACATTCTAAATTCTAATACAACCTAATACATTTGAATACAATCTTGTGATATTTACAAAATATCCTGGAAATACAGGAAGTCCAGTCCTTCTCAAAGGCATGGATACAAGAACCAATATGTGATCAATGTGGGTTCCCACAAGTAGGGAGACTACCAGACGTGTGTCTCAGTAAGGGAGAGGGAGGACACCCTGACAAGAATTACCAAGCCAGTTATCGCCTGTAGGGAAAGATAAGCACAGCATAAAAGCCAAAACGAGCTAATGCTTTGTGGCCATTACAAGGATAGTCTGGGCCATTAATAAATGATGAAGGAGGAGGTATTAAAACCCAAGTAGCTGGCCACAGTGACCACCTTTTAAAACCTAAAAGGGAAAATAAAGGAGAGGCTAAACAATTAGAATGTAATTATGAACTTATAACATTTTTATATATATACCCACACAGAGATATTTAGCTGCAACAAATATGAACAGTACCACAATAACTCGAAATTTTAGACACCTTCAGTAAGAAACATACAAAAAAAACCCCAGAGAAATCGAAATTATGTCAGACAGCTCTTCTCAGCAAGCACTCCTGGCAATACCCACTACTGCAATTCCATGCTTTTATCTGTATTACCTCAGTAAAGTACCAATTGATAGCCATTACAAATGGCCATTAATAATTACAAATAAACACCTTAGGAAATGTGGACATATGTATCAGAGCCACTCCTTGGAATAAATGATACTATGGAGTTGAGCCATTGAAGACAAATCAGCAAAGAAGCTTAGCAGATACAGCCTCTAATTCCTTTATGGAACAGCTACAGATGAAAAACATATTTAGACCTCAACTTCACAGAAGAAAAACACAAGGAAATTATTATGTAAGGAAGCAAATTCTACTCCAAAAATAATAGTTTTATTAAGATAGGAGAAACGAAGCCCCTGAGACTCCTCAAAGATTATTATCTTCTCTCAACCAAAATGAGAAATGGGGCTTATAGAATATGTGCAAAATCTGACGCAGGCCATCACTTTTATAGAGAATTGTAGTTCATAGCAAGCACAGAGCGGAAAAAAATATGCTTGGATGTCAGTAAACCACTTGACTGTATCATATTATACAGTTTCAAAATTATTTAAGAAAGCTGTTTTGATGTGGACAGAACATTGTACAAAAAAAAAAAAAAAAAACTTCAAAA
>VZUA01027407.1:886-26204 GCA_013401035.1 Horornis vulcanius
ACAAAACTTAAAAATCTTACCATCATCTGGTGTAGTGTAGCGAGCAAATTCTGGAAAGTAGTCTTCAATTTTAGATTTCCCTGCCAAAACTTTCTCTGCTAGCAAATCTTGTTTATTCAGGAAAAGGATTACTGAAATGGTCCGTAGCCACCTGTGGAAAATGGAAACCAAACGCTGTGAGGAGACACAGCTCAGATCATACAGAAACTTAAAATAAACTAAGTCACACAAAATGTCTAGAGACAAGATCATATGACACACTGGAATGATTTGGAAAGGTTCCTTTTGTATTTTAATCCCAAGGGTGTCATTCCAGGTGTGCACACCCTGAGNCCTGAGGCTGTTTGGGTGCTCCCCACTTTGTGCTGCTAATCCAAACCCATCCCAGGGGAGCATTTCCACCTCCCAGAGCACTGCTCCATTATTACTTTAATTACTTCAGCCTCAATATGGCAACCACCACTTAGTAGCTGTGCAGAGCTCTTTTCAATGATCTGAGTGTAATAAACATTAAAGGTGGGAGGCTGTGACCAAAGAACCAGCCCAGACTGTCCTGGGAGATGTGAATTACAGAGCCCCCCGTGCTGTTAGCTCTGGTGGGCAGCCAAGCACCACACAGCTCCTCACTCACCTTCCTCCTCAGGGGATGGAGGAGGAGGAAAGGAAGAATGAAAACAAAAAACCCACAGATGTTTAAACAAACATGTTATATTGATGACATTTTTCTTGAAATATTTTGCACAAGGATAGAGTCTTAAAATTCACAGNAAAATACAAATGATGACTGTTTAATTAGTGAAGGATAAGTAAAAGTGAGGAGAAGACAAAACAAATGATGCAAAGGCAATCATTCACCACACCCTGTGGGCAGACCAATACCCAGCAAGCTGGGTAACCTCCCCAAATCCCCTCTTTTCCCCTTTACTGCAGAGCATGATGTTATGTGGCATGGAACACACCTCTGGTCAGTTTGGTCTGCCCACCCATGTCCCCTCCCAACACCCCTGAGGATTCACTGCAGGGACAGAGTGAGGAACAGAGAGGGCCTTGATGCTCTGCACATACTACTCAGCAGCATCAGTGCGTTATCAGCATTGCTTTGGGCAAAACCTAAACCACAGAACTCTATGAGTTGTTATGGAGAAAATGAACTTTGTCCCAGCCAGATCCATCCATGAGTGGTGACTGCAGTGTGAGACAGGATCAGTAATCCCAGGGATAAGAGCCTTTCACAGACCTGTTGTTCCAGATACTCTTGAAGAGGTTTAGTGCTTCCTGCAGCCGATTGGTCTGATTGTCCTCTCGTATCACCATGTTGTAGCTACTGCTCGCCACCACAAATATGATAGCAGTCACATCTAAACCAAGAAATACCCTTTAGTTAATGCCCAACTTCAAAGGAAATATCCAGGAATCATGAAGTTCAATAAGAAGCTGCCAGACTTTCAGTTCCCTGCAGAGAACAGGCTGGGATGCTGCTGCTGACAGCTTTTTAAGTACTAGGAATCAAAAAAGAAAGTGAAGAAACCACAGAAGACAGGCAGGGCAGGCCCCAGCACAGAAGCTGACAGAAAATGTAGGAAAGAAAGGAACTGAAACAAGAGAGAGAAACTGAAGAAGCCAAGAGGAGA
This sequence comes from Horornis vulcanius, assembly GCA_013401035.1. Classification (NCBI taxonomy): domain Eukaryota; kingdom Metazoa; phylum Chordata; class Aves; order Passeriformes; family Scotocercidae; genus Horornis; species Horornis vulcanius. Next base: position 2,518 of record VZUA01027407.1, read on the forward strand.
ATTTAAAGATCATTTAAAATGTGCCAAGAAAATTGGAAAGAACTGTGAGCTTTTGGACAGGGAGATCTGTGGGGGGAAACCTCAGGACAAACAGCACTTCTGATTTGTGTAAAGGGTAGTAATAACAACAGCAGATTGCAGTGAATTCATGGTTAATTGCTCTGGTCCCCCTGTAGTGTGTTTTACTGCTTAGAGCCCATCTCTTCCCTGGGAGGCATTCCCAGGATCACAGGATCCAGATCCCTGTGTCTGTGCTGCTCCAGCCCCTCACACTGACTTCCAGGCTCATCTACCTCAGCAGCAGAACAGATGAGTCAGACCATGAGGTAACAGGAAGAGGAAAGAGCAGAGGTAAAGCCCAAACAAATCTGTTACTAATAGCACAGCAGAAAATATTGCACAGTCCTTCCACACACAGACACAATGTCCAGGTGATTCTCTGACAGGAGCTGTAGCAATGTACCATGAATTTCAAGTTGCATTCTGCTTTATTTATTCTCTAGGATCTCATCGTAACTTTTCTACAAAAAGGTGGACTTTTTGTGTAACTTCATTGCTATTTTGTCAAAACAACAAAGAAGAGAAAATATTTTCACCAAATCTAGGTTTAAGAAAGCCTGTGTGGAGAAAGGTTTCTCATCTAAAGAGATACAGAGTAAAAGAGCTACAATGAAGGTACCCGTCACACTTCAGGACGGACACAGAACTGCCTCATTTCAGTCATGTGGGAATTAAACCTGACCTCAGCTCATGGGGACATTGGTGTTAAGAGATTCCAGCTCTCACCAGATGTGTCTAACCAGACAGATGCTCCCTACAACCTCATTCTGCATTACTGGGTCAGTGCTGATTCAGAAAGAAGCACCACAGAGCCAAGTGGCTGTGATTAAACACAAAAATGTGATAATCTGGTTTTAGGCATATAATAATTATCCTATATTTTGTATTTTGCACAGGCACATCCATATTTCAACCTGCATATGGAGGACAGAACCTGGCTTGGAATTGACACTCTCACAGCTGGCAAATAATGCACAAAGCCACCTCCAAAAATCAGGAAACCTGATTACGTTTCCTCCCTGAAGAGAGGGAAGCCACAAAAATGGACAACTGAAGTTACCAAATGCAAATTCCTCTCCACCTACATTGTCCTTGAAGATGTTCTGTGTAGTTAGAGGAGTTTACATGCCAAGAAAAACTCGATCCTGTATGACTGTTAGATAACTCATTGTGAAAAGATACTCATACGTGAAAAGATGATGGATTTCACACAGTTGGGAAAATGAAGATTAGGCACTACAGTTCTGCAGGGAACTATTTTATAAAGCCAGCAGAAATTCTAATCCTACCATTAAAACACTGGATCCATTTTCGGCGTTCATCTCGTTGCCCTCCAACATCAAACATACTGAGAAAAAAACATAAATCCAGTCAGTCAGAATCATTTTGTGCTCAATTTTTTGTTTGTGTTTGCATGCAAACAGAAAAGGTAAGAAACTTCAGGACTTCTGTGTCAGAGAAGTTAAAGGGAATTTTGGATTACAAAAACCTGAATAGGTAAACAGTCCGTGAACACATGCATGCAGAGAAAAATAGGTTTAAAACATTGTTCTTTGTGATCTAAAATAAAGCAGAAATTGCACACCAATTTGCATTTCAATTTCAAGCCATACTACTAAATTATAAAATCATAAAATACTTCCTTTCTATTAAACACTGATACTTGAGAAATACAGTAGGCTCAATGAATATATGGTAGGCTCTTCTCCCAATTTACCTTGGCATTTGTCTGTGTTGTATTAAAAAAAATGTAAAAACATAAAAAAGAATTATACTTACTGAAAATTTACTTTATCCACCTGGAACTTGGTTTCAAAAATTCCTGATGTCAAAACTCTGCATCTGAGAAGATCCTAAAGCATAAAGGGAAATGCATTGATTCAACACAGATACTTGGTGATTTTCCATATATCCAGCAATGGAAATAAACCCCTTTTTTTTCCCTGTGCTTTACTACAACACCAGGGAACAGCACTGGAGTGTTCAGTGTCACAGAAGCACAATGGAAATCCTGTAAGTGATGCAACCTTGGACATAATTTTATGGGTATAAACACAATCAATAGGACAAAGCCATTTTTAGTGGAATGCTAAATATGTAGAGTGCATGGCAATACCTGAAATGGCAACTAGAAAATGAATCAATTACTCCCAAGAATGAAAGGTGCAGATAAATTTTGTAATTTCCTCACAAAGCTCCACATACCTGGTCAGACGGGGTGTACTCATTCTGTTTGACTATGTCAATCTTGTCTAGAAAACTGGGGAGAGGAAAGAAGAAAGAGAAACTTGTCACTCTCAGATCAGATAAGCTTGCTGATGCTTTAGTAACTGACAGTCCCCAGGTAAATTTTGGTGCACTTTAATGCTCTCAGGCTCACAAAACGATGAAAAATCACACAGTGAAATGGCTCGATTTGAGTTCTCGTGCTCAGGACGAGCGTTCCCAGCAGCAGCCGGCAGAGGGCTGAGATCAGTGCCATTAATCCAGCAGGAATCGCATCCCAGCCCCTCCCGCCGGCTCCCTCTGCCACAAACACACCGGCAGTTTAATCTGGGTCATTTATTCATACGGATCCTGGGATATAACCTGCTACTATGAACGGTGAAGCAATGACTCAAGCAAATTGCCCACGTGTACTTTCCCTGAAAGTAAAATGAGTATTTTTAAACAACTTATCAACTCTATAGTTCTTTAGACAAATGAAAGCCCTAAACCAATTTCAGTACAAGTTCAGTTAAGTGAGAGGAGAAACTGATTTTTCTGTCAACTGCAGTGTCAGTGCTTCAGGTGCAGCAGCAGTAGTTGGCTAAATGGGTAATAAGATATTTTGTTCAAATTCATTGGGCATTACCTACACATGATACTCTGCAGTATTTAATTTTTTTTTATCATTTAACTGTAACCTCTTAATTGTCTTTCACTTCAACTCAAAGAGCAAGAATCCCAAGGAATTAGTTAATTCCGCTTTATTGTGGTGGCAAACCAGCAGCTCAGGTGCAGATTTTATGACGTTTGCCCCCAGTCCCATTGCTCAACACCAGGTCCTCGGCCGGGTGCCCCCTTGCTCAGCCCCTTCCACTTCAGCAGTGCCTTTACCCCTAACATTAATGATTAATCAGCCTTTAAACCAATAGGCTTTGAGCTCCCTTTGAAATTCCTCTGCATGAATTGTTTTCTCTCTGAAGCAGAAATCACAAAGGAAAGGCGAGTTTTCCCTGCCTCCTTTAATGTGCACTAACAACAGTCACAGCTTCAACAGGGGAAAAGAGAGCCCCGTGCCAGATTCACAAATAAAAAACCCAAAAAACTCCCAGTAAAGTTACCACAGGACTCAGCCCTTTACAGCCCCAAATGACTTCCTGAAACACCTAAAGAGGAGCAGGGAAAGGGGCAAAAATAATCCTCTATTTTAACAACTGCTTCAATGCAATGCCCTTTTCACCAGGAACTAGATGATCTTGCTTCAGAGACACATGAAAATTAATTTTTGTTTAGACTGAATTTCAGAATTTTAAACATATTAAAATGTATCTTAAGTTAACACGCTATAAAACCACGTGAGACAAAGTGCAAAGATCAATCTCCATCATGGAGCGTGACATGGCCACAGACACACAAGGATAAAGTGGTGACAAACTGTGTTCTGCGATTTGCAAGCTGGATTTTTTTTCCTCAAATCTTCCAAGCTGTTAAGTCATTTTTTCTTTTTTTTTTNTCCAAAGGGAAGAAATAAAACTCTCTGTTCAGTACACAGAGGATGTTAAATACGTGCAACAGCCGTGTGTTCCAACTAGCACGACTGTTTCCACCCCATCCTCTCCCCTCAGAGCACGGTTTCAGAATCACGTGGCAATTTCACAAGTTGGAGGATGCTTGAAAAATGTTCCGAACAGAACATGTTCATCAAGATACAAAGGTGATTACTGCAATCACCCAGCCTTTCTGTATGAATTTATCCAAGCAGAACATTTTATTCTGGGTTCGACAAGAGGTGGGTTTTTGGTTTTGTTTTGAGTTTGGGGTTTTTGTTTTATTTTTAAACACTCTGCTAATCAGCTTAATGGATTTTGGAAGCTGAAAATTAGAAAATAACAACAAGATATTACTAAAACCTGGAACTGAAAGTACAAACCTCTTACTGTTGTTTATGCAGACTATTTTTAGGCCTATGATTTCCTTGAAAAACATCAGCCACATAGGAGCAGTAGTACTGTACTTGAGATGAATTCCAACAGCAACACTCATGCCAGGTAAAACAAGTTCGAATGGAATAAACATTTCTTCTTCCCCCCAAAACAAGCTCCAACATTCAGCAACATCTGATAGTCCTAACAATGCTCCTTCAAGAAGAAGTCTTTCACTGTGTGACAGTCACCAGAAAACCCCTCCTGCTTCCAGGGCATTTTAGGGAAAATGGAGCACAACAATATGTTCGGTGAAGATTACCCCCTGTGCCTGCGCCTTTCATCAAAGCCTGCTCCAGCAGCTTTAGAAAGGGCTAAAGGCATTAAAAAGCAATTTGATTATTTTGCTCACTTGTAAAGAAAGGGGATTGTTCTTTCGGTTGGTCAATGTAAAAATAAATGTGAGGAGAAAAGGGGAGCAGAAATTTGATCTGCTCTGATACACCTAAAATAAGGAGCAACAGCGGGAGCACGAGAGTTCAGAAAAGATCAATACACTGTGTTCAGAGACTTCTCAGTCAATGTTAGTCAAAACCAAACAATTTATCCAGTAAATTAAACTAATAATCCAGTCAGAGGAGAACAAAGCCCAATTCAAAATAAACACAAATTCACCATCATTAATTTCTATTTTTAATTCTTGCTATGCTCTACCCAAAACATAAGTGAGGCCACTTGAGTACTACTTTGTGTGCCGAATTCACTGCTGTGAGAGATTGTTCTAAGCCTACTGGAGACATGCCCACCATCTACTGTGTCAGCAGTGAACTTACAGGGAGAAACAGAAGTGACCTTGATGAAATAATTCACATAAAACTGTCAAACCACAAAACCAAATTTTATACTGCGAGCAAGCCTTGAACCAAGTTACAAAGTTAGTGTTTTTTTTTGTTCTGTAAAATCTTCCCAGAGATTATATGGAAAAGCTATTTTCCAGAAAGCAAATAATTCTTTCAGCATTGCTGCCAATTCTCACTTTGGGCCACATTCTGGACATGGACTAAATAACAGGATCAGCTACTGCTCTGCAAAATTCTGTCACGTAGTAAGAGGCTCTTTTGCCTGTGTTATAAAACATTGATACTGCTCTGACACACACTAACAAAAAAATAACCTCAGAAGACTTCAGGTTATTTGTAGTCAGCAACACTGAGAGGAGGCATCTTTAGGACAGCACCAGTTGTGTCTCTAAGATATTAAAATGAAAGGTATTAACAAAAAATCAAAATAATCTGCAAAAAAAAGCTGCATTTTTGTGTCCCTTTTTTTTAGCTTAGGGAAGGAAAACCACATGTGAAATGCTCCAAGCAGATCTTTGTGACAAATAAAGTCACACCTTTAATTTTAAGGGTGCACTTAGGAGGCAGATTCACAGAGAGAGCCACACAGAGGCTTTCCTTAGCTCCAGCAGATCTAAGTAATTAAGCCATACATGTTATCCTCAATTCTTCCCAAGTTTTAAATAAAACCTATTATGTCAAAACCACGTCCCAATTTTCAGATGAAGATATATGCCAGTACCCAAGTTATTCTGGAGTTCTTTCATCCAGAGAGAGCTGCTTTATCCCTGTGAGGAGGGAATTTCCTGAATGAACAGTGCTGCTGCCAGACAAAGAACTGCAGCTTGTTTTCCCTGCTGGAAAGGTGTGTAACACACAAAACCTTCCACCTCAGAACCAGCACAGCTTCACTGTCTGGGGCAGCATAGGAGGGGAACTCAGGCTGCATTTCCTGACAGCCTTCTCAATAAACTTTAAGTGAAATGTTACTCTCTGTCATCTGATGAAATGGTTTGCAGATAGGAGGTTGTTTTTTTTTTTCTGCTTTGCGAAGAAGAGCTTTTGTTTTCAGCCTAGAACAACACTGGAAAGGTATCTTCAAACTGACAACACACCTATATTTGAAGAGCTTTATTTCCAACAGGGTTTTTTTTCTGGTCAAGTCATAACTTGAATTTGCATATAAAATGTCTCCCTTAAAAGACACAATAAGATCTCATCTTCTGTGTCAGTAAGACACTTCATGGAATCAAGATTTCAATCCCAACTAAAGACAACATTTGTTTCTAACTTATAAGCCTCAACAGTAGCACTGAAACTGTGTTTGTGAAGTTTCTTGCCTCTGAAAGCCTCGAGGTATTTTACAGACAGTAAATCAGACTTCCAGCTCCTGCCTGCCTTCACTAAGGCTGCATTTCCTGCCTCCATCATCACACCCCAAAATGCACACATGGCATTAACCCTATTTTAAAGGCAGGCACACTGGGTAGTTAATTGCCCCAAGTCCCTTGAGTTGGTGGAAATGATTTTTCATTTCCATTGAGTCATGTGTTTCTACCAAGATATTACTNAATTTTAAGGGTGCACTTAGGAGGCAGATTCACAGAGAGAGCCACACAGAGGCTTTCCTTAGCTCCAGCAGATCTAAGTAATTAAGCCATACATGTTATCCTCAATTCTTCCCAAGTTTTAAATAAAACCTATTATGTCAAAACCACGTCCCAATTTTCAGATGAAGATATATGCCAGTACCCAAGTTATTCTGGAGTTCTTTCATCCAGAGAGAGCTGCTTTATCCCTGTGAGGAGGGAATTTCCTGAATGAACAGTGCTGCTGCCAGACAAAGAACTGCAGCTTGTTTTCCCTGCTGGAAAGGTGTGTAACACACAAAACCTTCCACCTCAGAACCAGCACAGCTTCACTGTCTGGGGCAGCATAGGAGGGGAACTCAGGCTGCATTTCCTGACAGCCTTCTCAATAAACTTTAAGTGAAATGTTACTCTCTGTCATCTGATGAAATGGTTTGCAGATAGGAGGTTGTTTTTTTTTTTCTGCTTTGCGAAGAAGAGCTTTTGTTTTCAGCCTAGAACAACACTGGAAAGGTATCTTCAAACTGACAACACACCTATATTTGAAGAGCTTTATTTCCAACAGGGTTTTTTTTCTGGTCAAGTCATAACTTGAATTTGCATATAAAATGTCTCCCTTAAAAGACACAATAAGATCTCATCTTCTGTGTCAGTAAGACACTTCATGGAATCAAGATTTCAATCCCAACTAAAGACAACATTTGTTTCTAACTTATAAGCCTCAACAGTAGCACTGAAACTGTGTTTGTGAAGTTTCTTGCCTCTGAAAGCCTCGAGGTATTTTACAGACAGTAAATCAGACTTCCAGCTCCTGCCTGCCTTCACTAAGGCTGCATTTCCTGCCTCCATCATCACACCCCAAAATGCACACATGGCATTAACCCTATTTTAAAGGCAGGCACACTGGGTAGTTAATTGCCCCAAGTCCCTTGAGTTGGTGGAAATGATTTTTCATTTCCATTGAGTCATGTGTTTCTACCAAGATATTACTAAGAACCCACCAGAATATTACTAAGAATTATCAAGATGTTACTAAGAATTGGCACTGACACTGGCATTTCCCCATATCACCTCTAAAACAATCTTTCCAATTCAGGTTATTATGACCAGAAAGAAATTAATATTTTTTACTGATCACCCTAAAGACCAAACTGTGCAANACTGTGCAAATGCCCAGCAGATTTTTATTTATGTACATATCATCAGAACTACAAAGTACTACTTAAATTAGTTTTAAGCTGAAATGTAATTCAACATTAACAGTGTTTATTGTAAACAAGAGCACATATTTTAATTTTTCAGAACTGACCATGCTTTACTTCTGCTTTCCTGCCTTTTTAGTCCTTGTCATAATCCTTTATGTTATTCAGCAAACTTTCTAAAAGCTCTGCAGTTAACTATTTGATAAATTCTTTCTTCAGCTATGCTGTCTATGCTGAGCCAGAGACATAGGATAAGTACAAAGATACAAAACTCCCTTTTAAAAGGGTATTTGTGTGTGAACAAATTGACTGCCCCTCGACTCAGTCCCTTTCTGCTGCTCAAGGCAAGCAGGGGTGGGGAGAGGAGGGAATTCTATTCCTTAAACTGGTGATAAAGATTCCAGCTCGTTTATGTTGCAAGAGGAGCAGAACAGCAGGCAAAGTTACAGGAATGATGCAAATAAAACAAGCAAACGTTCAATCTGCTGGTATTTACAAGTGTCCTGCAAACATGGACAGCATGTGAAACCAAACTTGTCAGGTTTTTCCTCAAATATAAGTTAAAAATCAAAGTTGAGACATCGGTACATTTTGACTGTTTGTTTTTTAAAGATATAGTAGTATTTTCTATTACTTGCAAAGGGGGAGCTTTTACTGCTGAGGTGGTTGCTGAAAACGTGCCACAAACATTACCGGAAAACTAAAAATGCTCAAAAATGCTCAGAAAGGCACAGCACCTTTTTTCTGCCTAAACAAAACTAGACAAGAAGAGAGAAAATAAATTCCAAAACCTTTGTAATAACTTTGACAACTTCACAATTAGGAAAGAGAAAAAAATCTTTACAGAGACAGGCACATAGAGACAGTACTGTACCAAGTATTACTGGTATAATTAGGAGAGAACTATGTTGCATCTAAAAAATCTCCTATACAATGTTCCTGTAACAACATTCTCCATGTCAGTACTCATACATAAGGTTCCCATTGAAAAGCAGATTTATGTTGGAAATGAACCTCGAAACGTAGCGTAAGATGTGAACAGAAGTAAACCAAAATCTGACTCTCCAGAAAACTTTCCCAAGAAGCTGCAAACACTTTTTGATATCCAGTTTCAAGTCGAAGGGTTATTATGATTTCCTTATTGGAATTCTAAGTAGCACAGAAAGGTTTACAGATAGTCTACAGCTCAGAATTTAATTATAGATGGTATCAATGCGTACATATCCCAGAAAAGTGATTTTGAGAGCGGCCCCAGCTGTAATTCCAAAAGAACCTCGAGCATTCCAGCCACTTGGAGGCAGAGGGGGACCATGGGTCTAATTTTGAAGCAAATAATGAGAAAGCTGAAAAGTATGACTCCATATATTTGGAATCATCTTGTGGTAATCAAGGTTACAGTTCCTTATATGGCATGGAGAACATGAAGCACACACAAAAAATAGAGTATTAAAACTATGGGGTACAAAGAACTGCAACTATTGCAAAAAAGCAGGACATGCCAGCGAAGCCCCCTTTAGTTTTGTGTCTCCATGAAGTTCAAACCTTGCCCTAAAAACGAGGCTGGTTACGCACCCGGCTTCCCAAACTGCCTAATTAAAGCAGCGTAATCCGCCGGGAGGCATGAATGAATTTCAGACAAACCCAGCAGAAGGCAAAGCAGCCCTTCAAAAACTGCGGGTGCTGGAAAAGGGAAGTGNTCTGGCTTAGAGGATGCACTAACTTTCCCAATCAGTTTTACATTACAGCACAAGTCCAGAAATAGCTCCCAGCCGCCTTGGCCTCTAGCACGGTTGCCATGACAATGGAACCACAGGGCTATAAATAGCTCATCAGCACCAAATCTTGTGAGACACATCTGGAATGGGGCCAGCCCAGCCCCGGCCTGACAAATAAAAATAGGCACAGGCAGTTTCAAAGGCTGGAAAGGTACAATGTGGCTCAGGCTGTGCAAAGCAGGGCAGGGAAACGGGTTTGATTGCTTGTTAGCACGAGATTTATTTGATAGGAGATTGGGAGAGGTATAAAAGTCACTTTATTGCATACTAAACAGCCAGCCTTTCTCTAAGGTCTATTTTTCTTTCTCTTCCCCACCCCTCTGCAGCACAGCCACCCTGCTTTGGAAACTGTAACAATGCAGCCTTTTGCCCAGGAGACCATTAAAATAAGGAAAAACAGAAGGAAAGAAAAGAGATCTTCAAATCTTCCCCCCCACAACTATTTCTGTACGTTTTTGGCTCAACTGCATTGAGTTCTCCTGCGGGTCTGACAGGCATCCTGGCTGGGATCCTGCCCGGGCTGGAGCACTTTGCTCCAGCTAAAATCAGTCTCAGGTTGCTCCGTGCCTCCAGGAGCCTGGAGAGGGAGGTGGTTCCCAAATCCTTGTGCCAGGGCTGCTCTCAGCATCATCCCTTTGGACCCTCAGCATGGGACAGAAGCAGAGTCACAGCATATCCCATCCCACTTCCCAACAGCTCCATGCCACCGAACTGCCTCTGGAGCGAGCATTTTCTTCCACTTAGTGGGTGAGAAAATGTCGTATTTTTAGCACAGACTCTTGATCAACCCATTCAATTACATCCAAATTATCTGTGTGGGAACAGAATGTTATGTCAAAAATGTTATTCAGTGTATTTGTCAATATTACCCAACAGAAGCCATTTGTGTAATGAGGAGATTCAATATTTTCTCCAGCACAGGAAAGCAGCAGCTCAGGAATCAGACTGAAGTTGTGAGACTTTGTTGTTTCACAGACACTGGAAGTAGTAAGTCAGCATGATATAACACAGAGAACACCACTCCCAAAATATAAAATCCTAGTTGCTCTATCAAAAACCAATAGAGACTACAGATGGTGATCAAGAAACTGCAACTATAATAAGCAGTAAGCCACACTAAAATATCTCCCGTCTGCCAAAAAGGCACCGTGCACGCACTCCACGCAAACTGCACCATCAGCCCACAGGATTCCTTTAGGTCCCTACATGGATATTTTCATTGCTAAAAATTGTACAGTTACTTCCACCCAGGCTTCAAGCTGTATGTAAACTTCCCTCCCCTCCCCCCTGCTTTTCACCACATCCAGTTTGCTCCCCAGCCATCTGAACAATGTACACCTCAGGAACAGCAGCTTGCACAGAAGGATTTTGGATAATGTACTTTAAAACATGCAATTTATTGGTTTTTATAAAGATACTCCAAATTAGTCTAAGAGCCTATCACCAGCTGCAAGTTTTGATTTAAATCATATAAAAAAAGTTTTCTTTCTTCTTCGTTAAGAAAGCAACTCATACATCACTACCAAATAGCCCTTTCCGGCCCACATAAGGGACAAACTTTCTCATTTTGTCTGGGAGAAAGATGAGGGGGAGAGGGCTGTAGGGTACCAACACTACATGAGATGATCCCTATCTGGCCAATATTCCAGTCCTTCATTGGAAGGGTTTCCATGGCATCCCCAGTTCCCCTCTGCCATTAACTCCTTGGCTTGACTGGACGGTCCTGATGGAGGATATGTGCTCCTTTACACTGACCAGGGGCCCCGCTCACCCCAAATCCTGCATCTTGTGCCCATGCCCAGCCCTCTCATGGAGCTGCCCTGCACAGCCTCCCCCAAAAAGCCAACACGACCCAAAGCCAAGCACTGGGGGCTGCTCCAGCTGCCCTCACTGCCACTCTGCAAGGCGCAGGGAGATGTTACACACTCACTACCACCAACCCAGATGGATTAAACCAGCCCGTGCCGGAGGCTGCCCCGGCGATGTCAAATAACTCTGGAGCAGCCCCTCACCCCAGCCCAGGTGCGTTTAGCGGCTCCCAGGCCCAGGCTGGCAACACAAGGGGAAGGTAACGGTGTGGATGAGATCATCACAACACCATCCCATCCCTGGGCAAGCCTGAGGGAGTGGGGAGGAACATGGTGCAATCCCTATTAACTTTTTTTTTCCTCTCTTAACAAGGCTGCAAAAGGAGACAAAAAACCATGGGAAAAGGCACAGCGATTACATGTTCATGCAACAAAACTCACACCACTTTGCTTGCTGTTACTCTGACATTTCCTCCTGAATTTTGGAGGGCCATACACACCAGAAACTTGGGCCTCATCAATGAACCTGTTTCTTGCAAGACACTATGAAATCTATTGTATTAGATATGGGATAATTTATCTTTTCTACACGTCAAAGCAATTTTGCTTGCCTGAGTTCATTTTTACTTATCCTTTCTGTCCTTCCTGATGCTGGAAGTGATTTTGATGTCCTGTGACCCTCAAAGATTGTCATTTAAAGAATCTAGGTACTCCACCAAGCTTGGTATCTCTTCCAGTTATTTCAGCAAAAGCTCTGCACACTAAAGACTACAACTTTTAATTTTACATGAGGAATTAAAAGGTGAAGTCTAACACTTAATTGTAGGAAAACAACAAATTGTTTCCATGGTCTTCACTATCTAAAAACCAACAAGCTGGACTAGTGAAAACTCCAGTGTGGCTGCTGGTGAACTTCTCTCCCACCTGCTCCCCCTAAATATCTGTATTTTTAATATAGTTTTTGTCATGCCCTGTTTTCTGGAAGATGGAAAAGTATCTATTAACAAGGTCAGGGATTTTCCTGTTTTAAACCCTTTTTAATTGTAGGCTAAAGTCACAGACCTTATATACTGCAGAAGAAACCATAAACTGTATCACTGACTGCATCCCCCCTGTGTTCTGTGGGGACTGAACTTGGAGAGAAACTTGAAATTTCGTAATTTTTCACAATCTAATCTAATTTAAATCCGTCAGGTGCAATAAGGATCTTCTTAGGTTTAAGATTACTTGCTGTTAACTTGGACTAAGGAGTCTGTTTAAGTCAAATTCAGAATGAAGAACTGTTAATGAAATTTAAATATGAATTTGTTTGAAATTCCCACATTTGATTTCAAATAAGGATATGAAAGCTTCCTTCAATGCCAGATTCCATTTTTAATATGGCAACAACCTATGCATGTTATTGGTGTACGTCCCCTATTGTAGGCTGCTCTGAGCAATTAAAACAGGAGAACCTAATGGCATATCCTTTCCTTGTGTTTCAACCAAGTATTTTTATGAATTTGTCCTCAAGGTCTGTAGTTCCCTCCAGTGCCATCAAATCAGTAGAACTGATTTCAGCTGATAAAGACCAGCATGTCTATATCTGTAATTTCAAAGCTGCATTATTATGACAGAATTAATACATCACTAATAAATAAAAAATTATGCTAAGAATTTAAAATATTAATAAAAGTGCATTCAGATGATAAATGAATTAACAAGCTTAATGCTTCACTGCATTTCTGAAGAAACAGAGCTATCTGCAAAACCAGATAAAATAAAGGTTCAGACAGTTCCTACATTTTCTCAGCTTGTGTGTGGCTTGTAAACCTAAACCTAAATAGGGAGAACACAGAACCAGGCACTTCCCCAATTACTACTGAAAAAATGGGCAACATCATTTGTAACTGGAATTTTAGGGGACAAAGCTAGGTGGAGCTGACAGGACCTCACGTGACAGAAAAGGAATTTTGAACCGAGACTGAGTTTCCGCAGGAATTAAGGAAGCAGTGATAGCTCAGGGAAGGAATCAGGCCCCAGATGGGCCCAAAACAATGGGAAGACAAACCTCTGCTGGGTTCTGAGCTGGGTGGTGAGGGAGGACTTCACCTCCCTATTTAAATACACTTGTACAAAGATCTTCAGAAAAATAGTTTGCATATATTTAGGTGCAAGATAGAACTCCAGTGCTGGAATCTTGTCTGCTTAGGCACCATCCCAGCGGAGATTTTTGTTCAGTACTTTAGGAAGCTCGGTTCTCTGGCAAAAAGGCAGCAATTTTGAGTCTGATGCTGCTCACAGGACACTGAAATGTTCATTTTTGTCCCGTGATGCTGCAGGCAGGGGCTGGAAGGGCCTGGGTGTCCCCACAGGACCCAATACCTGTCAATACCTGCTGGGGCTGACAGTCCCACAGCTCACAGCAGCTCACATTCCCACATCTGCTTTCCTCACAGGAATGTGGCTTCCCCCTGTCCTTGTTTAAATGTTCTGCTTTCAACTCAGCAAAAACAACTCCAGGCCTCTGTAAAAGCAGAGGCACAAGCTGGCACCTGGAGTTGAAAGCAGCTGTAAAGAGCACACCTCTCATTTGGAAGTGAGTGGTAATAATACAGTTATTATTTTTTTTTTCTTTCTCTTGAAAACATTTGCTTGATCATGAAATTTAATACCAGATATACTTAAAAAATATAATTTTATACCAGCAAATGATACAGACCTGCAACAGCATTTTATACTGTGAATTTTGAGCAGTGCAGGGACACTCATCTTTGGCTACAGTGAAAAGCAAATATCTGATTCTGTGTTCTGCCATACAACAAAATGAAGAAGTCAAGTTTAAGTGCTTGTCTGTCCCTGGCACACATTACACTCAGGCAGATAAAAGGAGCAAGAAATCAAGCTTGAAGCCAAAATCAAAGGTAAATAATAAAGGTGACCACACTACCTCTGTGGAAAAGCCATTCACAGGAGTCACCATGGTTCTGGAATAGTGCAGCCCTCTTTTATTTCCAGTGAAAAACCTTTCAGTCATCCAGTTCCATGGTTCTGCTTTCTGCAGAGTGTTTTACTATTCTTAAAAGGAAAATCTAATATAGACCCTCCATCTTTTCTTACTCACGTATCTGTGACAACACCAATACAGAGCCACTGACTATGCAGTGTTTCCACAAACTGCAGTTGGGTATTTAGTGCTTTTAAACCTGGAATTAAAATGGACACCTTGCAGAATAACGTGACTTTACAAGGCCTCACAAACAGCCCTAATTTAACAGGGGACATGACAAGCCATTTTAGAACCTTTTAAATAAAATATTTTGGCCCTTCCCCCCTCTCTTCCCCACTGACCTAACTTGACTCAACTTGACTGAAGCAGAATTTAAATCATTACAAAAATATGAACTTTAAATCTCACCTCTCAAAAGACACAGCTGGCTATAAAAAGACCTTAAAATAGTACTAAAACCTCTAGTCATTAAATGTCTGTAAAACACAGTAGAACAGACTTTGTATTTACAAAACATATTCTAACATTTGCAAAATGTGATTTTTTCATGCGGACTTTTCTAAGCTGTGCTTTTTTAATGCTGGAGTCACAGAGAATTTAGAATGAAGTGTGCACAGGAAAAGTAAAATCCCTGACAAGGCACAACCTCCGCCTGTTTCCTCTCTCAGCCAAGAGTCACTGTCGGTTTCGGCTCAGGGAGGTTTTCCATGGCAGTCCCTGACTCACAGAGGAGCAGTGACGTTCTGCAAAACACGGAATCCAAACAGGACTGGAGTGAGGGGTGTGGGTGAGGGATGGGGAAATTTTGAGACAACTCTTAAAATCCCTTATTCTCTAATTAGCTTGTTTTGTAATGTTAAAAATGAGGAAGTCGTTCGGCTGCTTCAGGTGGAATTAGTTCTTTTGAACTAGCTTTATTGACTCTATTTATTACCTATATATAAGTGTTGTAATTACCTAAACAACTGCTGAATGTATCATTCACAGAACATAACTATTTCAGCATTACAACCCCAAAAGCCTTCAGAAGCAGAAGGAATAGTTCTGTCTGGGGGTGGAACCTTACACTCAGAAGAATTAAGACTGCATTAAGATTCAGGAGGTACCAGAGGTGACAGAGACACACAACCCTTCAGCATCCTCACTGGTCTCCTTATTGGCAGACTTTACAGAGGCCAAGGACTGGGACAGCCTGGGCAGGGAATCTTCTCCACAGCCCCATCCCTCTCTCACACAGTTCTCTGTGCTCCCAGGCTGTGCCAGAGCCCCGACCACAAACCACCCTTGGGCCAAGGCTGGAGAGAACCTCTGCACTGAGCTACCCTGGACAAAACTGCTCAATTTAAATTCCTGCCACGTTCTCTGGAAACCTTCACTCCAGTCCCACCTTTTTTCTGGGGATGGGGGCAAGGAGAACAAAGAAAGAAAGAAAGATTCCACCCACTGTCGTCGTGAAGCAAGTACAAAATGGTGCAGTGAGCTCTACCTGTGCAGGGAGCATGAAACAAACACCAAGAGGTGAGGAGGAACTTCATCTCAGTAGGCATTAATTCTGAAACACCAGTGATACTGGTTTATGCTTTTTTGGTTTATTACACTGAAAAGAAAGTATCACAGAGCTATGAATAACAACTCATTTTTGCACCACCAGTGGGTGGACTCCTGATCCCCATGCACTCAATCACAGCCAGGCAGCTGGGAATCTAAGGGAAGGAAAAGACAACTTGAAGAGCCCAAGGTATGCACTGAAGTTCCAAAACCTCTCCAAAATCCACTGGGTGACTAGAAGCCACGATTTCAGTAGAAAACACGCATATCTTCACCATCTCTTTGTCTGCAGAGGGCAGTGTCTCATGTTTGCATCTCAAACGGAATGAAACTAAACCTAAACTACTCATTAACAGATTACAAATTTCCTCTTCTACATGAAAGAAACATTTAAACAGTCTCAGGAGAAGAACTGAACCAAAAAAGACCCTAGAAACGACGGGTATAATTGCTGCAGTGGGAAAGACGAGAAGGGGTCTGAGACGGTATTTCTCTTCCCCAAATATTGTGCTTATTCCCACATGAACATTTGTCAAGCCCCAGCTGGGACTTTTGGCTGCCCAATTTCAAAGCCTCTTATTTTGCAAAAAGACATAAACCCAGCAAGCTTCCTAAAATGTCTAAAGAAGCACTAAATGAAGTACAGCACCCTTCAGATTGCAGTCTGGGTTCAAATATATGCCTAAAACTTAGTGGCCATCAGTCATAGCCCACAGATCTGGAAATAAATGTGCAATTCAAAGCTGTGCTGGGAAGCAGAGGCATGAGACAGCTCCAAGGGACCAATACTGGGCTGGCTCACCTATTGCTCTGATACCTGCAACTGGCAACTATGTGATTCCAGAGTGCTGGAGACAATTCCAGGATTTCCATTTGTTCTGCATTACTATAATTAGAGCTTCCGGATCATGGTTTACTCTAAGAACAGCAGCAAAGGCTTCAAGGTGGAAGAGACTCGGATCAGATGGGTCAGGAGAAAGTCTGCAGAGAACACTCACAGGGTTCTGGTGAAAGGGAGGTGTGTTCCTACATTACCTACCCTGTATCAGGTGTTTATTTATACATACACAGTCTATAAACACCATAACCATATGTGAAACACAGTTTTTATCACACAATAGCACTTTAACTCCACTTCCTGTCCTCAGCAGCAAATTATTAATTCACCACAAAAAAGGGGTGTCTGAGCACAGGAACTGGTACGTTACACAGAAGTTAATAATATGCAACTACTAAATATAGCTGCTCCTGCTTTTCTTCTGCATTTTGCTGCCTAAGAGATTTTTGCAGCATCTTGCACACACTGGCTTGCCCTGCATGGATGGTGATGCTCAAAACTAGTGACAGGTGCAGAGCTTTCCAAACAGCTCTTTTCCCTCACGCCATCCCACCCACGTTTAGCTCCAGCTTGTAAAACTGCAGTTATCTGCTTTGTAGGAACGCACACGCACAGGAAGTCCAAGGAACAGACTGCCAACAAGCAGATGAGAAAATTAAAAAAGATCTGAGATGCTAATAAACCGTGCCAGAATTACACACTGCATCTAAATACAGGTTTTGAGGGAACATCACTGGAGTACTTCTGCAGATAAGCGTATCCTTCATTTTAATTAAGGAAGAAAATTTCCCTCCTTTGAATGAGCTCACTTACATTGGAGAGACTTGTTTTACTAACATATCTTAGGGTTTTTGGTTTCTTTGCCTAAATATAACAGAGTGGGGAAGAAAAAAAACCTTAAGGCCTATATGATTTACATTTGGGTCACTGACTTTCTTGGTTGTGGCTCCAAACATCAAGCCTTAAAAAACCCCCCACAAGCGCCACACTGCTCTGCAGCAGAACTTCCTCCTGTTACTTAGGTTCATTTTGATCAGCACAAACTGCAGATATTCAGTGGAGTTACAGCCAAAAGGTATCCCAAGGCAAAAAAACCCCAACTCTGACTAACATCACAGTCAAAAAGTGCAAATTTTCAAAAGTTGTCTGGACACAACCCTGAGTAAGGTGCTTGAGGGGACCCTGCTTGAGCAGGGAGGTGGGACTAGATGGCCTCAGTGGTCCCTTCCAACCAGACCCCTTCTGTCTGATCCAGTGCTTACTGGTTTCTAAGAAGGTATGCAGGGAAACTGCCATGCATTTACATAGACAGACCTAACTCTGCAGAGAAAAAAACTGTTTCAGCTTTCTGCATGTCCACCATTAATCCATTAAGATTCCTTGCAGTGTGGATATCAGGAATAAATGTGAAACAGTTCAGAACTTAAAAAACCCCATTGCTTAAATATGGATATTCCAACCTGATTCACCCTGTAAACCATGTATGTATAAAAGCAGCATGTGCTTGTACAGATTCTGGTAATTACAGAGGTTTGTTTCAAAAAAACACCGTGTTTCACACAATATAAACACGTTAATTGTCACATTATCTCACAATCTACATTGTGATTTCAATTATGCACAACAAAGCGACTGCTCATGAGAACTGAACTGGGAGACTAAATCACACCCCTCATAATAATAGTAACAAACCTGTATTCATTAGTGTTTGTTTGTTTTTAAAAGGTATTTGTTCAACTACTACAAACATCTCTTGCAGACTGGTGAAAAAGAAAAATGCACTGGGTGTGGCATCAATCTTTCATTTGTTAGACTTGTCTTGAGAGAAATCAGTTTCATATTCTTCACAGCCACGTGACTTTATCAGAAAACCACAGTGCACAATTTTGGCATAATTAGCAGGACCTTCTGAAATACAGCCCAGAAGAAAGCACTGAGGGAAACAAACACATTTCACATCATTAGGGAAAGTTAAGAGTTGAAAAGGAGGTACCAGCCTCTGCACACAACAGCAGAAATTCCACCTATTTTTAGTTCACAATTCCAATAAGAAAACAGCTGGGAGTCTAATGAAATTACTTTGGTGACAAATTTAATGGACTGAACACTAAAGTTACTATTTTTAAGTAAAGTTCCTAATTATCCTTCAAAACAAGAAGCAATTAAGCTGCAGTGGAGCTCCAGCTTCCCAAGCGTCTGCAAGGCTCAGCTCCAATCAGATTGAAACTGGGAAATGGCTCAACACCTTTCTGATCCTAAAAGTTGGTTGAGGGCCAGGCTTGGGGTTTGGTTGGGGTTTTTTTTTTTTGTCTAATGAAAGCAGTTCTGCTTTGACCTGTCCAATCCTGCCTGGTGCTGTTTTCCCTGCCTGAGCTCCGTGCAGCTGCATGGTTCACACCGCGCCCGGGAGAGGAGACAGCGGGGAGGGAAGGGAATGGAGCACGGACGGGCTGGAGAGAGCTGGTGAGAACCATAAATGATAACACACTCCTTGGATCACAGAGCAGCTCAGCTCCCTGGGAGAGAGGTGCTTAGGGAAGTGCTCCAGGAGCAATGGAGAAGGGCCAAGGATCCCACCTAGCAAAGAGCTCTGAGAGAGCACAGAGGAATTCTGGTATTTTTAAATTTACTGAAACAATCACATTAATCACAATAAAGCATGTTATAATCTGACATGTTCTTCTTCAAAAAGCTTTTTACAACTGGCCATTTTAATTACTCTTTTCCTTGGTAACACACTGTGGCCCTAATGAGTCTGTTGTACTTTTAACCTCACCTAAGACTATTCCACACTTCATACATACCACACACCTCAGTTTTGAAACAAATTTTGAACAGTAGGGTAGAGAATTAGAGTTAGCATTGAAAATACACATATAATGTACTAATATCTGCACTTTAATGAGACATGGTAAGATTAAAGAATCTGGAATGCCTATTTGGGGAATATATAATGGTAAAACAGGAGATCTCTAAACTCATCCTCTCACCCCTTCCACCAAACCATTTCATCATGAGATTTAGGATCAAGAATCTTGATGACAAGATCTTGATGAAGCTTCTTGATGACATCACAACACTTCTTGGCATTAGAACCATGAAAGATTGATCATCCTTCATTCACATGACTTCACTTAAAACCTTACACTATCCAAAATCACCCAAGGGTTTCTGCAGATGTGAGCTTTTGTAATCCTCCTGAAGAAGAGCTGTATCAAAGCACCAGTTTACAAACAGGGAAACTTTGTTTCACCCAAGCCTGGCCTTGTATAACAAAATGTGTGTAATCCTAAAGCAGTTCAGCTCTCTGAGACACATGAACAAGGAGTCCTCCAGAAAAAACAAGGAGAAGCAATTCCAAAACAGGGAAGAAAAGGAGTCTGCACACCTTAACTGCAAACTCTGTTCTTCATGGCACACATAGTGATGTTTGGGAGAGCTAATGAAAACACCAAAATAAAACAAATCAGGAGACTCACTCCTGAGATGCAGTTTGATGAAAGAATAACCACAGAACAGCCACACTTTATGAAGCTGTGTAAAAAAATTGTCTCGCCAGACACAAAGCTTCACATCCCTTCACACACCTCCTGATCATGTAACATTATAAATGTGCAACTAAAATCCCTCTTAGGTACTGTAACAGCAGAAGTGATGGACAGCGTGGGCTTCAGAAAATTTGTAAGTATTACCAACACTGGCAATAAACAAACAAACAAACAAAGCAGTTTTACAGTTGTGGGGATTTTGTACGTATATTGCTATTTTCATTAATTTATAAAAATTACTTAGGGTTCAGAAGGATCTTTTTTTTGAAAAACACAAATCTCTCAGTCAAGATCTCACAGCAGACCTAGCCACCTGACCCGGGCTGGATGTGGCTCCTGCCAGCACCAGGCTCCTTCAGCAGACCAGGAGCCAAGGCTCCTTCCCTCCCCCAGCTACAGAAGGCTTCCTAAAAATAGTCCTTTGCCAGCTTTTACTCGGGCTGCAGTTTACATGAGCCCTCTGGGGGAAGGGGAACCTTGCAGAGTACCTAAGGCACTCACCGAAAATTTACTGGGCAGCCAACACATTTCAAGTGTAAATTATCGTCCAGACACTGAAACCCCTGACTTCCATAATGAACACATTACAATTTAGCTTTATTGGCTAATATCCTTCTCAGAGACTTAATTAGTGTATATAGTGAATATAGTGAACCAAGATTTATATTTAACTACAAAAACTTATTTTAACACGTTTCGACTACAAAATCAATGTATAATATGCTACAGAGTAATCAGTTCAAAATCACAACGCCTATCAATGACATCCTGCTACCAAATTACTCTTAATCACATGTAAAATTAGCCAGCAATTTCTTTCAGTTTATTTAGAACTTAGTCACATATTAAAAATACTGTATTTAAACTTACTTAAGCTCACCTTTGGTTTGAGAACTTCACCTAATATGAGCTTAATCTACTTTTTAATTTTCAGCTTGCCCCTCCTGAAGTCAGGATTTTATGACCGTGTTCTCTGCATGCAAGCACATGGTCTCAATAAACTTTTGAGCCTGCTGGTAAATTTATACCAAATGTCCTCCAGACATCTTTGTCAGGGGTCTCTATAAAACAGTAACTTCAGCAATACCTGTGATTGCAGGCAAGCACCCAGACAAAAGAAATTTAAACTGAAGTCACCAGTGAAGGAAAGGCTTTGGTCTGTCACCAAACAGTGGAGTTCACAGAAAACAAAGGGGAGAACGTCCAAGTCAGCAGCATCCAGTGCTCCCTCTCCCCAGGACTGGCAGTGATGTATCTGCAGTGTTTCAGCCCAGGGAATAATTGGGAATCGAACCTGGTGCTTTCACACTGTACCAGCAGATCTACTGGCCTCATTTCATCCTTGGATCAGGAATTTTCTGTTGCCTTCCATCTTTCAGAACACGGTTGCTTTTACTTCCTTTTCTAAAGCAAGTATTTAATGAGGTTTACAGTAGCTTTTTAGGTCTTAAGTTTGATAAAAATATTGTCCTAATTACCATCCTGTAAGACAACATTGTCTTGAGATGTTCCTTTTCTGCAGGAACGCAGCTGAGCCATGAGAGCTCTCATAAAACCCTCCCGTGCTCCAGAAGCTCTTGTGCCTGCTCATGGGGAACACCAGAGACAGCAGCTCCCAAGGTCAGGCAAAAAGCTCCAGCACCCACCCAGGCAAGTGAACTGCAAAATCCTAAAAATATTGGTTACGCCTGCTTCAGGATGGTGGCTATTGGAGCACCAGGGATTCACATCATTCCTGCAGCCCTGTCCTGCTGCAGCAGCATTTTCTGGGGCTTCCACAGCAGTTTTCTGGGGATCCCCTGCCAAACCCCCCAGCCAGTCCAGCACCGCATCCCGTATCAGCTTCCCAACCCTCCAAACCACGGAATCCACCCAGGATCAAATCTCCGGCCTTACACGGGCCATGCAAAAATGATGCAACCAAATGATGACACGCTCTTCCTTGTTTCCTCAAGTGCTTATTTATAGCTTGCCCTGTATTCTGTGCCTGCAGATCTTCCTTCTGGCTGGAGGGATTCCTAGGGATGGTTGCTCCAGCCCCTGTGGAAGTCTTTTATTCCGCTTGTTTCTGTCTCACACTGAATTGTTTGTTTGAATCACAGCTCAAAACTAACCTCGTTCAGGGCTTTCTCTGTTTGCTCAAAGGGACCTTGCAAGAACCTGGGAGGGGGAGTGAAAATTCATTCTCAGGAACTATTAGGAGCTTTGAGAGTTGCTTGGATTGATTCTCACCATTTGACAGCTACAGTGTTTCACCAGTCTACAGCAATCCGACTCTGCTATATCATTAAGTGCAATACTCACAAGTCAAGATGTCATTTGCTCTGCTTTATAATAAGCTTATGTGAATTTTTTGGTAAAACTGAGCATATTTTTTATATTAATGGGTAAAACTTGAAAAAAATACGGAAGTCTCATACACCCGAGATGCATGACAAACTGACAGAGTTCAGAATTCCTCCTCTTATTTAATTTCTCACCCTTATTCATTCTGACCTTATTCATTAATGACATTCATTCATTCATTCCCAGTTCAGACTGACCACTACCTGTCTTCACAAAAATCAGAGGATTGAAGGATTACTGTGTACACAACAATCTACTATTTTACTCATTACAATTTTCTCAAAACATTTGAGCAGTGTGATTACAGAAGTTTCACCTGCAGTAAACTGTTACTTTTAGGGTGAATTTGTTGCACTTTCCTTACCAGAAAAAAAAGGTATATTCTCTGCCTGGTGAAGATATGATTAAAAATACAGAATAACAGGGAATATCATTGCGAGATCCATGTACAGCAAAGCCAAACACAAGGATCTTTCAGCATTAATGTAGCTTTGCCAACTGTCTGACTCTCAGCATGTGTCAAACCCCACCAAGCACAGGGGCTGTCCTCAGTAAAAGCAGCAAGGGTGTGCTCAGCTTTGCAGGAGCTGCCCAGCACTGCGCTTACTGCACTGCTGAGATCCCCTCACTCCAGGAATGTGTGGCACCACTGGCAGGATGAAAGGCTGCAGAGCACCATGGAATCCATGCAATCAGAGACACCTGTGAAACCTGTTGTTAATGAATTCCCTCACAGGAGGAGAGTTTTAAAATCATCTGCTTCAAGAGAGTTTCTATTAGAGTGAATCCAGTCTCTTGAATTTTTCTTAATCTTTACAATCATGAAAGAAAAAAAAATTGTGTAGGAATGCTGTGGTAGTAGCTGCATTTAATGATCTTACAGAACAATGCAACATACTCATTTCTTAAATACGTTATTTTGTCTATAACAACACTGATGATTTGCCCAGAATAGATTGCACATTGAGTCAGGGCTGTGAATACACACAGCTTTTTTTTTTTACTAATATATTATTAG
>VZUA01027413.1:6166-19506 GCA_013401035.1 Horornis vulcanius
AAGAAAAAAAAAAAAAAGAAACAAAAAACAACAAACTTAGAAGTTAAGCTAGGAAAGAAAAAAAGAATAAAAGAAATTCTGAAGTGAATACTAGGAACCTGAATTTTTTTATCCACTTATTCATAACATTTTTTTAAATTCTCTGTGTCTACAGTGTGGTCTGTCAGGTAGAGTATACGCATGTTAGTATTATGTTTTTGTGCACTCTGTAAGATTTCTGGGTGTCATATAGAAAAAGAACAGGCACAAATCCTTTCAATTTCCTCTGTTGCAGCTTTTTCCTCAATTCAACCAGATAAATGACCAGTACCATAAGTAGAAATGATCATAAATTGAATGTGATGGCATATGAATGTTTCGGGAAAACTGATTGGAAAAGGATGTTTTCCTTCTAAAAGTGCTGATACTGCTGGGTCATTTGGAACAACACATTTTTTTGGCGTGCCACCTTAGACATTTTGGGTTTTATTATATTTTTCACTGAAATTAGAAACAGCTGCTGTCTGATGTCAGCTGGTATATGTGGTGGTAGTAGTGTGGGTGGGGAAAGAGATTTCTTTTCCCTCACAAGAAAGACACAAGTATGGAAAGTATGAGGTTAGGAAAAGTGTTAGCAGGTGATATGAAACGTTTACATAGAGAACATAGATCCAAATTGCCTCTGAATGATTGCAGTTGTCACATCTTTAAAGTTAAAGGGTTAGATAACCACAAGAGTGATTAGCAGAGCAAAAAATCTATTTTCTTTGAAATTATAATCCCCAGGCGAGGATGCTTGGCAAACATTCTTTTGGGCTGTGACAGCCAACACTTGCCCCTCTGATGCATTCCAAAGCCACTGTGTGGAATAGGAGAATAAAAGCAGCAAGGGCCTAGCTGTCCATTACTCCCTTGTAATTGTACCTTTGGCTTTTTCATTTCTCTTCTCAAACCAGGAGTATTTTTGGAAGTGCCACTCAGTTATTTTGAAGTATTTTTTGAGCACAGCACCACAACACAAGAGTTCCTTGAGTTAGTTAATCCTATATAATATTTCTCCAGAAGCTTCCTGAAATCCATAAATGGAAGTTGACCAGTCTAAGCAGAAGCAGGCAACGACGCCTTCCAAACACCTACTCCTCAGCTCCTATGTCCACATGTGAGGGCACATGGCCTCAGTGATTTAGGCTGGGACTTTACAGTACCTGCACAGTCAAGCAGCTGCTCCCCAGCCAGCTGGAGGAACACGTGCCACAGCAGTTGGCAAAGCCGTGCCATGGAGAGCTGAGCAGGGAGCAACTGCTCACTCTTGCTCCCACTACAAGGAACTCCAACGTGATGGTACAGTGAGACCAAAGAAAGGGTGGAGTTTTTTCACACAATGTTTAATTATTCTGTGGAACTGTTACTTGAGCTCAAAGCCGACCAAACTAATGAAAGAAAAAGCTGTCAAGAATCATCGAATACAAAGGCTCCATCTACAAGGAGAAGGTTTGTAAGCCAGAAGCTGTTAGGGCCCATGAGAAGGATTTAGGGAATATAGAGGAAAAGTATGACTACATTTATTTTTGTACTCTTCACTGCACCATCATCTTTATGGTCTTATGTTATTTAACATAGACACAGGTTCTGAAAAGGTCTGTGTAGACCAGCACAGGACTAGGCAACAGGGACAGCTCTTCTAACGAGGTCTAAGAACCCGAAATTTAACTATTCTTTTTAAAGAAGGATGTATGTTTGGGATGAGAGAGCTGTTAGATACTCTCTCTCTCTTTCTTTCTTTGCCTTTGAAAGGATAGGCTGCCTTGTCACTCCTCCGTGTGTCTTGGCAGGCAGACCTCAGTCTTATTTTGCAAGGCAGCTTTGCAGGACAGACTAGTCTGTGGCCTTTTTAATGCTAATTGGAATCAAATGTTACAAGGATGGAGACACAGGAGATTTATAGGTCTTCTATGGAAGTGTCAGCACAGGTTTTCTTGATGTTGCCCATTCTTTTGCCCTAGATTTGAGGCAGACTGGCTCTAACTCCCAGTCTCAGAGCACCTGGTTTCAGAGCATTGCAAGTTGGTCAAAAGAGGTTTCCTTCAGTGACTTCTGGATACTTTACAAGACACAAGAATGTTGCTCTCTGGGTTGGATATGAGGACACTTTCTTTTCATGAGAATGTAAAGAAAACAAGTTGCTATTTCTCTGTTTTGAACAACAGTAGAAGTCCAACTCCTGCTGAGACCGGAGTCATGCATTCCAGGCTGTTATATATCCCTGTATGATCATTAATTCCTCTAAAGGACTCAGCCCTTAGGTACTTTCACTATGGTCCCTCAGATCCCACAGATATCCACAAGAGACTTGAAATGAAATGGCATTATACCCCAGGGGGCAGCTGAGTTCAACCAGGATCACCCCAGTCTTGTGACCTCTCTCTGAGAGAGGCATTTGTTATTTCAACGCCAGGACATAATCTAAGGAGACCCAGGACACAGTGCACAGGGACACAGTACCTGTCCCAGCCTGCAGACAGGTATGCACCACAAGGTGGGCTGTGAAATACAGGTTGTAGCCCAGATTGGCCTTGGGGAAACAGCATGAAGGACTGCAGAAACCCAGCCCTTGGGCAACCTTACCTCCTGCATTTTGCCAAGAGCTGTAAATCATAAAGCAGGATTTTCACTTTGTGTAGAGCTACTCAACATGGCTATGAGGTCTGTGGGAAGCAAGCAAATGGCGTCTCCATGAGCCCTTTAGAAAATCTAGGTGATTGTACAACTTCAGTTCAACAGCTGTATATCTTGCAAATATTTGTATATTTATTCTAGTTTGCTTTCCATTAAGAAAGAGCAACCTTCTTTTAATCTGCAACCTATAATTTCTCTTGTTGAGCTCTCCTGAAGTGAACATACAACTGTATGCCTGTGACTGAAGACTAAGTAGAGACTAATTTCAGGTTTTGGCACATGATGACTTTAAAAAGTCACACCTGGAGTGAGACTTTGGGTGCCAAAATTTTATCCTAGAGAAAATTTTTGCAGCCAAGTATGAAACCCCTGAAAATGAGAAGAGAGGGGAATGTTATAATGGAAATGCTGGCATAACTTCAACTACTGTGGAGCAGCCCAAGAAGCTGATGAGGCTGAGAGTTAAAAGCAAATCTGCCAACTTTCACTCTGCTCAAATAAGGTAAGTCATGCTAAAACGTTTGACTGCCTCAAAAAAAAAAGTTGCCTTCAACTCTTAAAAAAACTACCAGCTATAAAAAACAGCAAATATAATGCAAATACACTTTCAATCAAACTCTGCTTTGTTTTCTCTGTACCACATGATTATTCTGCTTAGTAAAATGGGATGTGGGAAACTACCTTAAAAATGAATTTGACTAATCCTGGCTTGAAATTCAGGCCCTACCTATCCAGAAAAATGCTGTATAGTCTGGACCATTCCCCAACAATAGAATGGCGACAGGCTAAATATAACCACACTTAGAGCCCCAGAACTGGCATCCAACACCAAGGGCTTACAATAACACTGAAGCTGCTGCTGCTCCAGCAACAGCCGAGGCAAAGGCAGGGAAAGCTCTCTTTGTTTTTCAGCCGGGACTTCATTCTTCCCTCAGCTGTTTGCTATTAGGATTGGAGCAGTAGCAGTGAGAAATTCATTGCTGCTTGCTCTCTGAATCCTGACACAGTAACAGCACAGATCCAACTAGCCAAATCCACAAAGGATCAAGGGAAGGGGAAAAAGAGAGCAACAAACTATTGCGTGCTTGTCGTCTTGCTTTTACAGCACCTTTCATCCCCAAGGAACCCATTTACTGAGAGCCAGACTCTGCCCCGTTCCTGCAGAGATGGGTATTAGCCAGTGCTGGAAGCAAGACAAGGAATTTCCTCTCACCCTTCTCCTCCACCCTGCTGGTGGAACTGGTGTGACAGAGAAGTATTCCCACCAGCACGAGGGCTGCATTGTCCCTGTGCTCTGCCCCTTGCCAGATCCTCTCCCCTACCTGTCTGGAGTTAAACAGTGGGGAAACAAGGGTGCTCCTGGCATGGTGTTGCTCCTTAGCAGCTCCTCTCTGCTCCTTAGAAGGGCACAAAATCAAGCATTAACTTGGTTAAACTTATCCTGATGCTCTGGGCTCTATCAGACAAAATTCTGCTTGTACTGAGAGAGGTGTAAATTGAGGTGAATATCAGTGTAGAAAATTTTGATCTCTTGTATTGGAGGAATAAAAGAAGAATTGGATTCATCTTACCAGTGCATCTCTATTTTGATCAATGCAGCAATGAACACTGTGCCCCACTGCTGTGGGTGAAGACTCTGCTCTGCTGGTATTTAGTGGAGAGCACAGACTCCAAAAGGTTTACACAGGCTGGGTGAAAAACAGACGCTCCTTTCCAACACAACTGCTCCAGAGCATTTGCTACTTGGGAAAGCTGCAATTGCTGTCTGGGATTCTGCTTTGGTGCAGTAGGTCAATGCTACCAACGTGAATTGCTGTATTTCAGAGCTGGCTTTCTTGCAGCTGTAGAGAACAGAGCTCTCAGCTTTCCGCAGAGAGTTCTGGAGGAGGAGCCCTGACTTGGGGTCCCTGGGTACAAAGGGTGATTTCTGCTAGTGCTGCTGTAAAGAACTGCAGCTGAATGACAGCTGCTGGATGCAGACAGCACGGGTGAGAGCTGGTGCATAGAAGCTGGTCACAGCAGTGGAGCTGATTGCTTTCATTCTTCTGCAGTCTATTTATGTTTGAAAATAAAAATGGTACGTAAGAACACAGGCTCTTTTCTGCTGGTATAGCTGCTTCCCCTTCTGGGGACTCCATGAAGTCTGGCTTGTGAGTTAAGTGATAAGATTCCCAGGACTGGGAATTCTGTTTTGCATTTCATTACCTCCTTGTCCTGTTGATAATGATCTCATATGCAACAACAAATCACTCCCTGACCCCAGCATAACAAATTGAATGCAGGACTTGAGACATGGGCTCTGAGACTGTCTGCCTGCTTTCTCCTGATGACCTGAAGTAAAAAATATTGTTTCCTGTGCAGCCTGCTAACCCCAGTATCTATTGCCCGTTGTCACCTTTGAGCCCATCCCTCCCAGCCATGCTTTCCGATTTCAGGGTGTGAGTCAAGCATGTCCCCATAGACTGACAAACTAGACATGAAGGAATTCTTGAGTATCTTGAAAAAAGAAGCCACAAAACCCCAAACAGGCAGTAAATGATTGCCTCTATAAAGAGAAAATCTGTATTGCTCATTAAGAAACAAAGTCATCATTAGATCTGTGTCAGTATGTGCAACCAGCGCTTACTGTAAAGAGCACACATGCAGTTTAGGCAGTATTAACAGAATATCGATATTCAACACACATGGGAGAGAACTCCGTGTGCTCTGCTACATTACCTTTAAACAGGTCTTATGCTTACACTGAAATCTGAACTCCCTACAAAATCAAACTGTGCATGATACGTGTTGGCCTCTGTCCTAGCCCAGCTCTGGGTGGATCTAGCTGTCTTAGCTGATGAGGAGAATCCGGTGGGGACCAGCTTCAGCTTGAGCCTTTCCCTAACAGGCAGGAGGACTTTTTCATTGATACAAAAGAGTCAGGAAAAAAAATAATTCACAGCTGTGAAAGCATGAGTCAGGAGGTGGAGTGCTCCTCTTTGTTTCTAACCCATGGAACACCATGTTTACTTCTTTCTAAGTATCTGCTAGCCATGCATCTATTCAGGGCTGGCTGTTCTTCTCAGAAGCACATCCAGTACATACAGGAAAACTACTAGACCCCACTAGACTAATTGAAACCATTTGCAAGAAGTATCTGGAAAGTCATTAAAAAACACATGGCTGTTCACAGGCTGACACTACATTGCATTGGCAGACAGGGACTCTACTTGCACCAGAAAACTCCAGTAGCACATCTGCTGAAGAGCCAGGGCTGCACTCCTGACCTGTAGACAAATGAACCATGAGCTGTGTCTGACTCCTGAAGTTCCTTGGTGGAAAGGACTCGTGTCAGCCTGGGTTGTGACACCCTTATTCCCTGAAAAGAGAGAAACAACCTATCAGTGAGGAAGGGGAACAGAAGAGAGCCCATACCCTGTGTCACACTCCATATATATAGAGCATTACTACAATAATAGAGTGAACAAGAGCCCTAAGTAATTGGTTTTTACATCACTATCAGAAGCAGTTCCATTTTAATATCTGCTGACAAGCCCACTGTACATATGCCAGTTATGTGGAGTTCAGATCATCTGACACTTCTAATGCTAACACCTGCCCCACATCCTGTGTGTATTTTTGGCAAGAGACCATGAAAACTCACAACAATGGATGATGGTCAGCTGATCCAGGACTTTCCTCATGTGGAGTTACATTTATTTTGCCCTGAACACCTGAATCTCTCAGTACTGAGTTAGCCTTTCAATAGACTTTTATTCTCTTTTATTCCAAAAATATCCATTTCACCCCTGAGAAATAACTGGAGGTTACTGTGCTAAGAAGGCACATCTGGTATGGACCTCATTAATCTTGAGGCAGTGTGGTATATGCCTAACACAATTTTGGCACTGTGGAAGAAGGAAATAAAATCCTTTCTTCAAAAGCCGTGAACACCTGGTGTTCTCTACAGGTTGCTTTAGAAAGCACAGCCCACCTTGGCAGCACAGTTACAGAGGGAGTGTGATATAAGTTATCTTGACTTTCTTCAGGGAATAAAAAGAAAATAGTTTTCAATCTGCTGGCTGATATGTCTTCCCTGGACCTCAGCTGGTTCTGTTTGGTGCCTAAAAGTGCACTGTCTTCCATGAAGGCTCTGCCTAGGTTAAAAATTACTTACCCCATGAAATGAGCTGCAAACATTAAAGACAGAGCTATGCTTTGGCAATCAGGTAGTAGTGTTCTTGTTCAATCCCCTGAGCTCGGGAGGTTAATCTGCTTACTCTTCCACTGTGCCTCTTCAAGAACAGGAGTACACAACACAAATAATGCTACCTATACCAGTCAAAATGGTGCTAGACTAATTTAGCCCTCAAGGGGAAATCAAGCAGCAACCCCCCCGGAGTGTGCTATTATGTTGTCCGGACAACATTACCTCAAATAATGTTAGAAAATTTATGGCCCATGGGGAAATGAAAAGTAAAGCTGGTACATTAATGCATATTTTGAACTAAGGTAATGAATTTCAACAAAACAAAAAGGAACAACTCCAGAGCATCCTTGTCTGCATCACTCTGAGACTCTTTCAATTGTTCCAGGCCTCAGGCATACACTCTCTGGCCACACTACAAAGGGTCAGCAATGTTTTGGCTCCCACAACAGACCAGCTGATGTGTCCATAGCATAGAATGATGTCTTAGCATCAGAAAATCTACACAGCTTTGAGTATGCATATTCTGAGCTTGCTGGGCACCAGGAACCTTGCTTCTGAATGAAAACAGCTGTGACAAGAAGAGCTCTACCAGCTCTTAGCCTTTTATTCTGAGTCAAGGAACTTTCCTTTCATGTCACAAATGCTGGTGCTTATTTCAAGCCTTACAGACAGAGAGTGTGACTTTATTTTTCCCACAAAGTTTCTCGTCCTAATAGTTGCAGAGAAAGGCTGAAGATTTTGATGTAGTTAAAACTTAAATTCCAAAAGACAAAATGGCAATGAAGCAAGCCCAAGGCAGTTAATTTGAAGTTCAAGGTTTTTAGGCCAGTGATGTCATTTTGGGGAAGCTTAACTTGAACCAGGAAAAGGCAGGACATGTACATGTCTGGGATTGGAGGTCATGAAGCTACAATCTACAGCAGAGCATCACACTCAAGATGCCCCTCCCTCCCGCCAGGGGCTCCCATGGCAGCACACTGACCACACACAGCCCAGGCAGGGCTTTTCAGGGCCAAAGAACAGCCCAACAGCAGAGCTCCAGAGCTCCAGCAGAGCTCCAGCTACTAGACCAGGGACAGAGGAGCAGGAAGGAACCACTTCCCACTGCCACCTCCCCCTGAAGGAGGCAGCTGCAATGCCTACAGAGATGTGAACAGGGTTTGGGGAGCCAGTTCTCACTCCCCGAGCCAGGTAGGCTTCCTGGAAATGCTGCACCTGGGAAAGTCCTTGCTAGCACAGCATGTTCACAGCATTATTAAGACTGAAGGCAAGATGAAGTCTCTAGTTCCAGATGCTTTAGCATGACTTCAGTTGAAGGGAAAAAAAATCTATTTTTTCCATTCTGAAAAGAAGCTGATGCTAGCTTTACTGCAGTTCTAGGGGAAGTTAATTTACTGTGTTCTTCCCTGCATGGCACTGTCTGCAAGAGAGGGCATCTGAGAGGGTCCCTAAGCTATGTGAGAAATCCCAACCAGCAGAAAAGAACCAGGCCACAGATAGTGCTTTATTCTAGGGTAGCAGCCACCTAGTTTGTTCTGCTAGTGAAGCCACCTCCTCTGCCTGAAACCAGCCCATCTCACAGGCTTTGTTGAATGCAGGTCACTTCTGGTATTGTTAGGCCACGATATCAGCTCCCCCACATTGCCACTAAATATGAGTCTCTTTATGTAGTGCTCTCTGTGTTTGGAACTGAGAACGGCAGTGGGTTCACAGCCATGGTGCCAACCATGACCCTGACCATAGGAGAAGAAGAAATGCAGTTTTTTGTAGCGGCTTTACAGCACGCTGATAGATCAGGCCACCAAGGAGGGAGCTGATGCTCATTTCTGAGTTTCCAACAAAGGAGCAATAAGAAAAAGAATAAAATTGACCTCTCTCCATTGTCTCCTTTGTTCCCTTATCTGGATCCTGTGGATTCTCACAGGTTTTCTCACTTGCTAAAGACTGAAATAGATGCTGCAAACCCAGTGCCTTGAGTCCTGTGTTTGGAGTGTTTGGAGAGGGAAATACTTTGTGCTCTCTTTCAGTCCCTGAGGGTGATGTTTCCTATTTGATCTCTCCATTTCAGTCTACACATATGTAATCTCTCCAGCTCTCTCCCTTCTGAGATGAATTCATTCCCAGTTTCACAAAGAAAATCTGGGAGAAGTCCTTGGCACACTGAACACTCACCAGGAGAATCTGGAATTACAAGACATGTAGTAAGTGCTTGTAAGAGTGCATAATTCAGTATTTCCTGTAGCCAGAATACAAAGATTATTATCAGAGTTCTCAGCACCTTTCTTGGCCACAAACACCCTCAGATGCTTGTTTGTCCTCTTTTAGGGTTGTCAGATCTTAAAGTTGGAAAACCTATCGGACATTTCCCTTTCAAATTTCAGTTTGGGATGATAGAAACCTACCCACTGCTCCCAGGCACACCTCCATCAGCGCAGAGAAAATGTTTAAGCTGCTCAGACTCCACCCAGGCCCTTTTGTGGATTCACTGTGTGCTGCTCCACCACAGGCAAAGCCTTTCTGGAGCCTCTCACTCCCAACGCCCCCGGGAGCCGCTGCCAGGCTATTCTGCAGTGCCATCTAGTGAGGCAGGCACTGCTCCACAGAGCTCCTCGCTGAGCCCAGGCACATCAATCTCTCCCACGCTTTTTAGTTTTTCACTAAGGATTCTCTTATGCCTTGACATAAGCTGAGGTTGCAAAGAGGATCTGAGGAGCAAGAGGGCTGGAGGTGTGGCAGGAAAGGACATGGAAGCACAGCTAAGAATGGTGTGAGGACCATGGCATGGGTGCATGCTCTGGGAGGGAGAGTGACAAGAAGGGAATTAAATTAGCAGAAGAGCTGAATGAAGGAAAGTAAAACTGAAAGTGGTGGTGGTAGATGATACAGTGAGGCAATAAGAGATAAAAACAGTGGAAAACCTTATATCCACTCTGGCTGCCCTGGGAAGTTATGACAGGAAAATGGGAATGACCAGGCCTGAACAGCAGCACTGAGAAGCTGGGAGAAGCTAGTATCAGACTGGGACAGGTGGAGATTCAAGGAGATTTACTGAGGAGGGAGCCTGTGGCAAGTGACAAAGGTAAGTGCCAAATGATGACTATCCATGTGTGTCCATGTTCTCCTTTTCAATTTGATTATTTAAAGATTTAAGAAGCTGAACGTATACATGCAAAGTGCATGCATGCACAAACCTTACATTACTTTATTAATATATAATCTAAACCCTAATTTAAACTGCAGATCCAGCTCTGAGCTCTCCAAAATTGGTAACTGTTGGATAGTGTTATCAATGCCTCCTAATTCTCAACATGCCTTTAAATGAATATTCTCCTTTGAGAGAAGTCAAGAGGGTGCAGTAGGGGAATTGTCCGTAGGGGACCCTGCTGGCCTTTTTTTTTAGTCAGGAGATGTCAGGAGGCAGTGAGCTCATGGCCAAGGCAGGTGAATGATGCCACAGAACCAGACTTTTATCTCTTCCTTTCCCAGATTGTGCCCAGGGTACACATCCCACAACTGACTTTTTAGCCAGACTTTTCTCAGGTGGTGCTCGATGTGTGATCTTTGCTTTGGGGTTCCAGACTGGAGATCTAGGGATGTGGTTTGCAGAAAGGCAGAGGCATAAAGTTATAAATAACATCATGAAGAATTCCCACACTGAATCACTGCTCAAGACTATGCCATAAAACCATCCTGTCTGGAGGGCACCCGTATGCCAAGAAAACCATCAGCTTGCACAATGGCAGTTTCTGGGTTTCTTATGTGTTGCCAAACAATTTCCACATACCCAAGCACAGCTCTACTCTTTTAGATGGTAGATGTGCCTGTGGTCCGACTGCCATGGTTTTTCATGTTGTTTTATGGGGCTAGGAGTCAAAGTACTAATAAATGTAGCAGTATGTAAACTGATCTTTTAATAAAACTGCACTTATTGGGAGGAAAAAAATCTTTTTCAGATTTCAGAATAGTCTGTGTTGCATTTTCCATTTTGCTTGGACAGAAATGTGTAGTGGTGGCTGCACTGAGGAAGAAGAAAGCAGCCCTTTACAGCCCTTAACTATATCTCCAAACACCTGAAGGAATACCACAATCACTCTCTGTTTTCAGTTCAGTAAGGAGGGGAACATCATGTACTTCTAAGTAGCAAAAGGAAAAACAAATATGAAAGGAAGAAAAGCCCCAATAAACTCGTGGGGTATTTTCCATTGTGTGGGGCTGGCTTTTCAGTATTTACATTACATAATATACAGCTACTGGAATTACTGTTTCCTAATCCAGAGAACCTTCCGGAAACCAAATTATTTAGTGGCTAGGCATGCATTCTGACCCAATCATTTGAAACACAAGCTAATAATATAGAAGTTTATTCTACCCAAGGATATGTGTATCCATCCTACTTGAAATTTATTCTTCTGTGTTATAGATTCATCTTGATGGGCATGTTTAGAGAGGCTTTCTTCCTAGGATAATTGGACAATTTTGGTTTGGGGGAATATAGACATTTGAAAAGAATCCTAACACAGTGTAAAAAAGCTCCTGGGATCTGGCTACAAAGGGTTGAGGCCTGAGGAAATGAGCAAAACTCAGAAAGAAGAGATGAAGTCATCAGTCTGCAGTGAGCTAGAGGCCAGCTTGCATAAGCTGTGCTGTCACTGAGAGAGTCTTTGTTGACTTAGGTGCCTCTTGCTGCCTGCAACATTCAAGGCTCAAGACCACTGGTCATTCTCAGTGCTTGAGCTCACCCAGGCTTCCCTCTCATTTTCCCAAGGAACTCTTTCCATGGAGCAGTAAAGACCTGCCCATGAAACCTCCAGGGCTTGCATTGCCCTTACAGCTGATGCAGCATCCAGCGGCTTGAAGCACAGCGTGAAATCCATGGCCAGTAGACTTTGCTATTGCAATTTAACATTTAACTCGTCCTGGGCCTCAGAACACCACTAACCACCCACGCCCGAGAGGACGTTGCAGGACAGCTGGGGCAGCTGGGGCAGCTAGGTTTACACAAGAGAGGAGATTCCCTGCTGCCTGCACATTCCTCTCTCCTGACTGCCTGTAATGACGGTCCAAGGCAATGCATTTACCAGTTCCCAAATATCCCATCAATTTGCCCACAATTTAGAGCTATGAAAAAATGCATTCATTTATCCCTATTTGGCCATACAAATACACATTTTATTCTCAGAAATATCTTGAGGGCTTTTGCTTGCAAACTATTAGTAAACTGTAATTTACTGCTGGCCAAAACTGGAGGCATTATGTGGGCAAATTTTACCATAAATTCAGGGGTCAGGTTGGACTGCATCACCAAGCTGCTACTTTGCCATAAAACATTTTTTTAAAAATGTCAATTTTCAGAAGTCTGTTTTCAGAAGAGGAAAAGATTCCCAGATTGCAAGGGTTTCCTTTTATGCTCATTCAGACTGACTCTTCATGGCAGCACAGGGAATGTCAGAGTTCCTATTTGCATACATCTCCTCCATAAAGGATCAGGTCCTCAAACCACAGTGATCAGAGCCAAGTCACAAGAAAAGAAAAAGAATCATTACTATGGGGGAAGACAGAGAGGAAACAGGGAGAGGCAATGGGCAGCTCAAGGTGGACTGTATGGAGGGTCAGATCTTCCTTTGTTTGTAGAAACAATGCAGGAAGGAAGCTGGAGAGGGATATTGGAGCTCTTTCTGTGCCAAAGTGACAGGCCTCCTTACTTTATAGTTCATCTATAAAGGTTCTAGAATAACAGTGACTCCCAGCTATTGATGTGTTACGGCTTTGAGAATCTGAAACTAAAAACCAATTTTTTCTTGGTGTAAACTTGATAGTTTAGTGGCTCTCTGCTTTTTCATGAAAAGTTCTAAGTAAAGTCTCTGTTTGCAAGATTCAGAATAGGTCTTTACCCAGACATCTGTTTCTACTTACAACAAAATGACATCAGGGGAAAGGATACTTTCTTTGCACATTCTTTAAATCTTACCCCCATTCTTCCTACCCCAAAGCCCATTTGGGCTGGTTTCAGCTGTGCAAAGAGATTTCCTGACTGCCTCAGGAGCAGACAGCTACTATAGAGTGACTGACAAAGTGTGTAACCAGTCAGGGTCAAGTTTGGGAATTTCAAGTTCATGATGCCAGCAGCCCAAAACATCACTAAACCAAGTCACCTGGTGTCTGCGTATCCAGGTAATGTCCTTCTTGAGGGCTTTGTCTGTTTAGCAGAAAGAAACGTACCTGGTCACCGATTTATCTTCCCAGAGCATCTTGGTTTAGAAAGACAGGTGTCCACCAGGGAAAGCTGTAACTTCCCTTGGAATGGAGAACGTAAACCACACCCCCTCCCTCCAAATTATTTTAATTTTGCGATTAGGGGCTTTCAGGCAAAGATATGGGAATAGGAATAACAGTTTTTTACTATGAATATTAAAAATACAAATGAAGTAGTACAAAACAAACAAACAAACAAACTCCTAGAAATACTGACAGAGTCAGAATATAACCCGACACCCTG
>VZUA01027425.1:10729-33126 GCA_013401035.1 Horornis vulcanius
AGTTAAAAAAAAAGGAGAAAAATGTCAGCACAAACAGAGAAATTTGCTTCCTTTGGAAAAATAGCATATGTGATCAATGTTATTTTGGATGAGAAATTGCAAAATAAATCTGCTTTGTTTTTAGTAGTCCACCTTGACCTTTTTTGCAGTCATTCATTGAATTCAGTTTAGTTTGTTCATCTACCTCCACTAACTTCCAGCTGCATTAGCTAATGAAAGGTTGCTTAGCCAGGCGGATCTTTAAATACTTGCAGCATCCAAAAGTAAGAAGGTTAATAGTCCAAAAGCTCCAGCACTTGAAGATGATTAGAGCATGAATGCTTTCCTTTGCATTTTTCTTGCTTTAGAAGCCACAGTAGATGATTGTAAATACTTTGAGGACATGCTTTTGGCATGTGTTGAAAGACACATCCCTGCAATGGTGCATGTGCTGTGTTTCTTGGGGCAGGGGTGAAGGGCACCAGGGGTCTCAGTATGCAGGAGTTCCTATTAAACACTCACTGCAATAGCTGGTTGAGAGAGTTGGTCTTTACCTACGAATCTGCTTATTCAAACAAATGCCCTCAATTGCTCTAGGGGAAAAGCAGAGGACTTGGGGTATTTAAAAGGTTATCTTCCATGACTGACTGTGGTACATCACCAGTTGCTGTCTGCATGGAGATAGATTCCTCTTGTCACTGACTGTTCACCCTTACCATATCTGAGTATTTTGTGATCTGCTCTTCTCTATCAATGAAACACCTTCCCTTCTGGAGCCCTCTCAGTATTTCTATTGCTTCCCAACTAGGATACCCATGTTCTTGACAAATCCTGACCTTGCATTGTACAGAGGTACCTGCTTCAGGAAAATCTGCAAATGTGGATACTGGCACATGGAATAGATTAAAAAGGTCAGGGATCAAACAGAATTGTGTTGATCAGGAATCTTCAAGGTGAGGGAAGCACAAGGCAAGCAAATACTTCTCACCTTGTGGGGTGTGCAGCTGCCACTTCAACATGCATTGCTAGCTGTGCCTGGGCTAGGACCTACCATGTGTTTTGATAATGCACTGTTTATATAGTCTGTCATCCATTATTCTTATTCCTGTCTGTTCTGGTATTTCTTTACATCTGGAGAGGTTTTTGAACTGGGCTCCTCCCTGAATAACAGATTAGAAGAAAAAAACCAAAATCTTCAGCAAGGCTGAATAATTAATATCTTGCACATATTTACGGACAATCCAAAGCTTTTTCCTAATACCTCAAGTGCTTAAAGAAAACAATGTATGACTTCTTCATTAGATGAATATGCTAGAAAACCTGTAAATCTGTAGTCTAGTCTCTATCCCACAAGGCAGGTCCTCTGGATGCTGCCCATCTGCCTGAATTGAGCTCCACAGTAGTTTCCAGGGTTGTGAAAAAATCAGATATTCCTGCAGGACTCTGGCAAGGGGAGTACTGGGGCTGGGAGCTTGCAATCACAGTCAACTGATCACAGAAAAGGAACAGAAGAGTTTCTAACATGCCTGTGACCCATCAGAAGGCAGCATGAAGTTGGAGAATGAGATGAAATTGCTTCTAATGAGTGAACCACTGCAGGGACTGTGTGTGAACTAAACCCTTTTGGACTTTGGTCTTCAGACTTCCCAGAAGCAGAAGCTTGCTTAAAAGGCAGTTTCCTCAGAAAATAGGATAAGCAGTCTAGCAAATGTACATATGCCTCAGCAAAATGAATTTTAAATGAATCTACCATGTAGAATTGCAAACTTAGTAGATTTAAAGAGCATGTGATAAGGTGGAATATATTTGGGTCTTAGTAAAGCATTTAAAAAGAGTTCATCAAAGATGATTCAAATTGGCTTGGTTCTGACACAGACAGCCATTTTTAAAACTGCCCAACATTCTGCTAATATAGGATAGCTGGCAGCAAGGTATCAGTGGAGAGCACAAGGGAATCATGAAGTGATGATGAGATATGCAGTGTTAAATAGTCTGCAATCTGTATTCAGAAAATCCCCTTGCAGGACCCAAATGAGGGAATAGGCATTACCTGGAAGCTGCACCTGGAGAGTGCTGGACAGTGGGGAGCTGTAGGTTCAGGGAAAGGAAAGGTGGTTAGAAACAATGTGATGGTGAAATCTGTGGAAAGTGCAAAATGATCCCAAAATATGTCAACTTACTGGGGCAAGACTTAGGGAAGAGACCCCAAAATAAATTTTAGTCTTGTCAACAGTAAATGATACATAAAGCTGCAGTGCAGCAGACTCACTATGATATTATTCTTTACTAATTTCCATGGTATCTAACCACTGCAGTGACTATCTAAATAGACATTTTCTGAAGAAAATCTTCTCCCTACTAGGATACATTATGAATTTTATTTACCATTTTATTTTATTTTGTATTTTGCGGTGATGGGATGGGATATATTGAGAAGAGAGGCTTGAATTCAGGTTTGTTTACAGCAAGATTATCCTGGTCCTGCAAGAGAAAAAAGAAGCTGTATTTGTAATATTACTGGTGACACTCCTCTGTCCTGATCTCCTTCAGAGTTTGCCCTGATGCAGAAAGAACCACTACCCCTGATAAATGTTGCTGGTGTGAGTGTCTGTCACTGCAGCACACTTGTGCTCAGGAGTTGGAGCTTGAATCTAATCTGCTCCTAAAGGAACAGCCCGAGGACTGCCCAAAGCACTGGTAGGGTACCTTCACAGCAGCGTGTGTGGGAGAACATGTGGGCTGCTGAATCTTCAGGCAGATGACATGATATTTTATTTCACTCTATTTCTAGAAACCCCAAACCTTCGTTCCTAAGTGATGTATGGTGCATTAGTGATGGTGGGAGGTGGCAAATGCATGATTCAGCAGTGCCTAGGTCTTTATCCTTCAGTAGAGGCCCATCATAAACAGTGGGAAGAGCTTCTAGCTGAGGGCTGGAATAGGCTATTTGGCTATGAGGGCGGTCCTGAAGGATGCCCCTAGGAAAGAGCCATGTGCTGCTGCACATGCTCTGTCTCTGTAAACCTGCCCTGCTTCCTAACACATCACACTCCACCTAGTTTTAGGTGTGTTTTAGACCAGTTTCTTATGGAACTTTCATGGGATCTTTTGGACTACCCTCTTTGTAACCCTTACGATTAAACTTGTTAGCCAGTTTCAGCCAGAAGGGGGCCTCAAAAATAGCACTGGTCCTGTAAGTTTCACCAAAAATGTTGCGTGCAGGAGAAAAGAGAAACTGTTCCCAGGATTTCCTCTGAGAGTGACCAGTGCTGCAGCACATCCCAGCTTGCATGTTGTCACCAAAGTATGCTTCTGGGGAGAACTGTAAGGCAGAAAAAGCTGAAGGGTTAGGAGGGAAGAGCGAATTGTACTGTGATTCACTTAGAAAAGCCAGTTAACCCCAGGGCACAAACGCAGAGAGGGCATGGCTGGTCACTTCTGTTATTCACTGGCTGCTCATCCTTGCTCTGGGCTGGCCCAGCCCCAGGCAGCTGGACAGTGCTGGCCACATAGGGTCAGGGACTGAGGTTAGGGACAGCTGAACAAACCCCGTGTTTCTGCACAAAGAAATCATAATGCAAGGAGGAGAAGGCATCAGCTGTGTCCAGGATGTCCCCAGACAGTACACTAATGTCCATGAATCATAAGTTCTCTGCAATTACAAGGCTCAGTCCTGTCCTTTTCCCCAGTATAATCCTATTAAAGATCACAGGGTTACAGCTCATCGTACAAAAAGAATTTGACCTATGCTTCCCCTCAAGCTGCCAAATAAGGGCTCCTTGGTGGGGATTGTTGCTATGTTGAGAGGAAGGCAGATGAAGCAGGTGTTTAGGCAAGACATTGTGTTTTCTTAGTTTTTAACTGCTAATAAGCCAGCAGAGGAGAACAGCACATTGATTGATTCAGCGTGTCTTGGGACTGGAAACACCCTCATTTGCAGCTGCAGGAGCTGCTCAGCTCTGTTAGCTGGAAAAAAAAACCAGGACATGAGCTGGAGAAGTGCAGCTTCTGCATGTTTCCTTTCACATAAAATTACAGTGGTGGCCTTACTCTGTGTTCCCTGAGTCTAGCTACAGCTTAAGTGCCTTAGACCCCTACCCTGGATGAGGTTGAACTGGAGCTGAAACACGAACATTTAGTGGCACTGCATCTAAGGTGTCATGGCCCTTCACAGGCACAGGCTCCTCTCAGAAGCAGCACAGTCTGCAAGCTGAGATCCCAGCAGAGGGAGTTTTTGTCAGAGAGAACTGTGCAAATTACAACACATCAGTCCAGAACATTAGAGGTCAGATAATACTGAGGGGCATTTTACCCCTAAAGGTCCTCAAGCTTCCAGCCTCACAGTCAGATGCCTGCAAGGACGTCATGCTTCATGCACACTGCCATCTGTGGAACAGGGAAAAAGAGAGAAATATGCCAAATGATTTGCAACCACAATAATCTAGAGATGATAAATGATGAGCAACAGCAGTGTCATCATCTCTATCCAAACCAAGCATTAACTGTTCCTGTGAGTGTCAGTAAAGGAAAAAATATAATATTTTATACTGCCCAGGGACATTCTGCTTGCTCTTTATAAACTTTGAATTTCACCTGACTTCCCTGTGTGAGGCAGCTTGTGCTATTGCTAATTCACTGCCCAAGAGCCTGACAGGCAATGCCATAGTGCTTTGGCTAGGGTTGTGCAACAAGCCTCCAAAAGGAGGGTCTTCTAAACAAGGGCTGTGCCCTGGCCCTGTAGCAGCCACTGGTGGCCATCCTGGACACTTGGGAAGGCCACCAGCTCATGACATTCTCCGTGCATTTTGAGCAAGTATGGAGCCCTTTAAAGCACACCTCAACCTCTTAGAGCAGCACAAGTCATGGCTACTGGGAAAACAATGCTGTGCTCATAGAAAGATGCAGCTGAGTTAGTCCTAGTACATTTGTCTTAGGTGCATTAAAAAGTCATTAAAAATATTTTGCTTTTACCCCTTTCTGTATAGCTCCCACCCCTCTGGAGAAGTGCTAGTGATTAAGCTGGCTTGAGAAGATCCCCCTCCAGCCTGGATAGGCAGGAGACATCAAGCATAGCAGGGAACATATATGTGCATGTGCAAAGGACTTCTTGAAATTTGGGGATTACTGTTTGTATTAAGCCCTTGTTCTTGGGGTTTTCCCAATGCATAAATGAAGATACTCCTTCCAGAATTCCCCAGGCACCAGAAATAACCAGAAATGTGATGGCAGACATAGCTACATTTTGCATTCCCTTTGGTGAGTCACAATTCACAGACCTGGGGTAGCTGCTGCTTTGAAGTGGTGGGATCTCTGCTGTTACACTAGAGAGGTCTGAGTGCACATATTCAGCTTCAGAGAGTGATAGAGATGACAAGGATCATGCCAGTTTCAGTCAGCAGTTGTCAAGGGCTTCCTGAGTCCGTATCTCCCAGGAAACACTTTATCAGGGAGCGTTATCAGAAGCCCTGCATTCCCAGCTATCACATCTCTTTCAGTGAAGAGTTGGGGAAGTGTGGTAAATTCTGGTGGGTTCCTGAGCAGCCAGGAAATTTGTGGAGAAAGTCCATGTGTGGTACTGATGCAACGCTGCTTGCCAAGCACCTTTGGAAATTTTCCTTCATATTTGAAATTCCATGGAAAGTAAGGTTTGAAAGTTATTAGCAACTTAGTATTTTTCCACTGGAAAACATTTTCTTGCAAAAGTTACTACTGTTTGCCCTTATGTCTGTAGGGCCTTTATTTGGTGAAAAATGCATCTTGCCCAGTGTTATTTTCAAGCAGACACAAACAGCACATAGGTGTCTTCTTAACATGACCTAAGGTTGAAACCCTAGGTCGCTGTGGGTGCAGAAAATTCCTGTTTAGTACAGACCCTTGCACACAGCAGCATTTGCAGACAAAGCAATTGTAGGCTCTCAAACCAGTCCCCAGCACAGAGGTAAGAGTTGTCCTTCTGCTTTTGTACTCAACTTGCTGTCTTACTGAATAACTTGGCTGCAGCTAAACTTGGCTCTGCTATCCAGACTTCTTTTAATAAACTTAAGTCTGTCAGAGTGCTCAGGAAAGCTTGATACG
The DNA here is from genome assembly GCA_013401035.1 of Horornis vulcanius. NCBI lineage: Eukaryota > Metazoa > Chordata > Aves > Passeriformes > Scotocercidae > Horornis > Horornis vulcanius. The sequence goes on from VZUA01027425.1 coordinate 16,784, forward strand.
ACATCACTGCTGAATCAACAGAAACCAGTGTTGAGTGGATTTGCTTGCAAATGCATTCAAGATCTCAGCTATAATGCCAAGGTTTGGAGTCATTCAAAACACCACAGATCCCTTGTGATTTATAACCATCTAATTAGTGCTTTAAAGCAGTTATGGGCAGAGAAAGCAAGGGTGACATCCCACAAGTATTACTTGCTCATGAGAATAGAAAGAAACTAGAATGAGATCACACCAGTTCTGGAAGCAATTTAAAGCCCTGATGTGCCTTTAGATACCATTCTGGAAAGAGATGCCCCATAACCCCAGACTTATGGGAATATTTGTAATCATTTTGATGGAATGGGCTCCAAAGCAAATGCTCTCTTGTGTAGCCCTTCCTGCAGCACTAAACCTTGGCCAGAACCACTACAAGTCATTTGTAATTAACTGCATCACTCTTTCTCCCCTTCACTGCCACCATGTACCAGCCTCCACTCCTCCTCCAGCTCCAGATGCTGTGGGCAACACAAGGCCAGTTGTTGTTTAAGTGTTTCTAGGCTGTCCACAAGGGGAAAAGTTAATCGTCATCTGAAAGAGGAAGCTGTATTTTGTGGCTGAAACAGTATTTCCCAACATTGTGGTTACCAGAGTAGTCTCAGAGGGCCTATAGACCAGAGGAAAAGTGAATGGCAAGTGCAAATGGGTAGAGGAAGCTGTATCTGATGAATGTATGCTTCTGCTGCTTGGGTGATAAAAGGATCTTTCTTCTTTCTCTGCCTCTAACACATGTAGATACAGGGTTATCACAGCAGGCTGCTGCCAAGCAGCTCCCTAGGACAGCACCGTAGGTGACTGTCTTCCAAGCTACCTTCAGATGAGGAGTGTAGGAGAAGATACCACTGGAGAAAATGTCAGCAGCGGGGGAAGAAAAAGTAACAGGCTGGGGTGGGGAGGACCAAAAAATAAAGGAGAAAATGCTGGAAGGTAAAGGAAAATAGAGGGGAGGTTAACGGGAAATGAACAGCTGAGGAAGGGGATGCCAATGAACACAAGACATAGGCCAAGCAGCCAGTGATGAGGTGCTTCCTCAGGGAGTAAAAATGGAAAGGCACTCTAGGACTGAGGTGGATGCCTGGGAGATGTTCCCAGCTTACATTTGGTCTCTAGGGTCAGGATGTGTTGGAGCAGTACATAGAGAGGAGCTCTCACATGATCACCATCACCTTGCCATATGGTTGCTGTCTGGGAAGCTCCCCAAGCAAGCTGTAAAAGCAGCAAAGGCAGGTCAGCAGCTGGATGTCCAGTCCTGCTGGGTCCTGCACTGACACAGCTGCCACGTGTGCCAGGTCTGCTGGCAGCTCTGACAACAGCAGGGATCTTCAGTAGCTCAGGCTCTGACCAGGTGCCCTTGTCGTGTTGCCTCTCCTAGCACCAGTAACTGGCTCCAGTCCCAGAGCACCTGAACACTGCACGACTTTTTGCTCCAGTGAAGCAGAAAAGAGTTAACTCCCCCTCAGTTCTCGTCCAGAAGAGAGAAGATGGAAATGTCTCATACTGTGCTATTTTTAAATCGTTCAAGAAACATATTACTAACAGAAGAAGAGCATAACTGACATTTCCCAGAATCAGCTGATGAAAGTGCACAGCACAGCTCCTCTTGGGCAGTCCAGGGAAGGTAGAACAACTTAAAATAGCTTCCAAATAGAAGAAAAATGCAGGAAACCATTATAGAGCTCTGTAGGCTACACCCTGAAGTCCACTTTAGCTATTAGCCATTGTACTTAAGGCAATAGAGAGAAATTAAGCAATGAGACCACTGGAAGGTTTGTTTCCCCATTGAATCCTAAAATAGCTTCAACTGATTCCTAGTGAAAGGCATCACAGTGATAGGGCCAAAGACCAGAGGCATCTACCCAGATGTCACATAAACCTCTGTAACAAGGGTCTCATTTAAAGGAGGGGTCCCCAGCCCTTTAGACTGTCAGATGAACACTTGGGAGTGACCTGTGACATTGACATCTCTCTACTGTGGCCTGATCTGAGGCCCACAACTGGCTTCAGATGATTTGCCAAATGACTCACATTTTCCTTATGGAAGCTCACTCAGGAACAGGGACAGGTAGGACAACTCATAACAGCTACAAATGCAAGGATCTGAAACGTTCCCTGTGATCGAAGAATTACTGCTACGCTGAAACAGCAGAATGCTGTCTTTGTGAAGGCTTTTTACTTCTGAGGGCAGCTAAAGATAAAATTTGCAATGGTTAGTCCAGACTAATTTTCATGTACAATAAATTCAGATATGAAAGACCTTGAGCTCTTGTGTGGTCTGCAGGAGGCAGGAGGTCAGGCAAAGAGATTACTCTGGCCTCTTCTGAGTTTCTAGTGTGAGAAGGAACACAGTTCCTTGTCAAAACACACCAGTGAGTGATAGTGGCAGCACTGCTGGGAGGTGTGCTGCAGTGAAAAGCAGGTGTCCTAAAGAGCCTGTGAGGAAATGGTCTTCCTGTTGGAGTGGATAATAAAATGTCGACCCAGGTAATAAATGTGGCTTCCCCACTTCCCCTTTGTTTTCATTATAGGTTACAAAAAAACCCAAGCCTCTCTTCCTTTGTTTTAAGGAAGCAAAAATGAAATGCAGTTTTTGTGCTGCAGCTGGTTGTACTCTCATCCTGAGGAGTGAACAGACTCTAAGGTGAGCGTCTCCTTCCAGCTAAGGAGTACAATCCTTTGACAGTGAAGGATGCCCCAAAATGCTTTTGTTGCTACCTTCAAACCTGTCATATGCAGCAGCCCCCAGAGCAGTGCTGTGCTTGTAATGTCCCGAGCCCAAGCTGTGCTTGCATCATCTCTGTGCTGTGTTGCTGCTGCGGTGGATGCTGGAGACAGCATCTCCCAGCCTTTGAAGAGTTTGCAGAGGAGAGCAAACTAACAAGCCTAGGAGCAGTACAAGCATATCTAATGTGTGACTAGTTGTGCCTTCCTCACTTACAAGCCATCATTTGTAAATATTTGTGGAAGTACCTAGCAGGAGGCAAGTGAAATGCACAAAGACAGGGAATTTTTTTCTGTCATAAAGATGATATATTAGCAGCTACCAGTGGTAGCATGACATGCCCTTGGACAAAATACAGGCAACTAGGAACTGCCTGGGGACCTGGTAGGGGTTATTCTCTGAACAGCCACCGTGCACAAAGTCACAGTTGCATTTTGATTTAATCTTTTCACTGTAGGGCACCTTTTAGATACAAGGAGCTTATCTTACTGCAGAGCTAGCACCACAAGTTAGTTAGAGACAGTTGTTAAAAGATCACTAACATGCTTTGTTCTCTGGTAGAAAGGTTGCATTCATCTCATGAAAGAGATCCAGAAGCCCAGTGGTGACATTTTCAGTCTGGCTGTGACAGTACTGCATGTGGAGAAAAAAAGTACTCCTGCAAGAGGGTTTAAGATTTGATGCTCTTCTTTCAGGAGGCTTCTCTGTGCAAACCCCAAGTTTTCTTTCATGGTGAGATTCTCTAAAATCAGGCAAATTTGTACAAAAGCACTGGATCTGTTTTCCTGTGGTCTCCTGTCCTACACCGACTCTGCCAATGTAGGTCACCAGTGGCTCCCTGGAATGGTCCTACACCTTCGATCAGGTGCCTGGGTCATGCTGTTTGCAGCTCCCCTAAGGCAGGGGTTTCAGAGCTATCCTATCCAGGGAACAGACCATCAGGGCTCTGGCCTGAACAAACTCTTAGTCCTTTTCTATCTCACATCTCCTACTAAAGGAACTATAAACTGCTCGGTGAACACTTAACCAGTGAGAAGAGTGATGGGGTGGAAGGACACTTCTGTCTCCTGGCCATAGAGATGCAGAAGCTGTCTCAAAGAGGGGTTAAGATATTTATCTGGGGCTGCAAAGCAAGTAGGCAGTAGAGCTAGGAGCTGACTCACACTTCTCTGACCCAGTCACTAGAGCAATCTTCCTTCCTGGTGAAAAACCTCAAGGAAGGACAGCTCAGAAGGAGTAAAGGAGGGAGGGACTGAGTGTGAAACTCTGTGCACAGGGTAAAAATGAGCATATCTATTTTTATTTTATGTTTTGTGGGTGCAAAGGGGGGAAGAGGTGGTGTAATTTGCCTAGAGGGTTGTCTCCACAACTGGAAATATTTAATTAAGTGAATTACTTTCCTACTAGTACTTTAAAAGGCATTAGACCTAGCCTGAGCCCCATTTTGATAAACTTAGTGGACTGTGAGGAATTTACTGTCAGATTAAGAGAGACAAAAAAGGTAGAAGTCAAATTGGTGGCAAAAAGCAGTTTCTGGCTCCTTGTCAAAGCACCCACATGCCTCATTACCATGGTTTAAAGCCAACAGACTAGCTTAACAGGGCTGTTTATTACTCCCTCCCCTTCCATCTATACCAAAAATGAGGTTTCAGCTACAAATCCTCCCTTTGCTAAGTTGCACTTTACTTTTATTTTTTTGGCTATATACCCTTTCTTAGAGTGCCTCATGGAAGCGCAGCGTTTGCATACAGCTGATAAATGCCACCTGCTGAAGACGCCTCTCGGGCCATTTCAAACAATATCCCGTCTCCATACCAGCTGTTTCTGCTGGGAACATTATTGTACCCTGCTGCCGGTCTTGGAGCCAAATGATCCTGGGGAGGAGGGGAGAGAGTGTTAATGAGATAATAAAAGTATACACTCACTATTTTCTACTGCAGCATCAATGTGGCTTTTTCTTGACTTTAAAGCCTGTTTAGCCATTGGAACGTGGCTCTGTCAAAAAAGAAATGTTGATTCCTTTTTTATTGCAGCCCTCTCAGCACTGCACCACCGAATTATCAGCCTTTTCTTTCCCTTTTTTACCAGAAAGCATCTGTCCTGTTTTCCTTCATGTCCCATGTAGCACAGACACCCAAGTGTAGTGCTCAATTCCTTTGTACCAACCAACCTGCCTTAAAGACACCCCCAGGAGATGGATATAAATGAGGGACATAAATGCTTCTGCTACAGCAGTGTCCCTTATTGCTGAGGGGATGGGACCAGATGAGAGTCTCCAGAGAAAAACATAGCTTCAGGAAAGGAATTAGCTGTAACCTGTCTTAAAATTGTCTACCCATATTAGATACAGTAAATGTTCAACAGGGAAAACAAAATCCTGAAGCACAAGTGCCACAGCTGGTGCTGGAGCTGCTCAACCACAGTCCGGCTCCCATCCCTTTCTATACTGCAAGGGCGGTTCCACACTTGGGAAAGGGTCAGAAAATGGGTACAGACATACAAGTGGCCTTTTTTCCTGCTCGTCACCCACTGACTGAGAGCTCGACTTGCACCTCCAAACTGCCCACAGAGCCATTAGCCCCTGACCTCTGAATTTATATCCAGCTAAGTGGTTTCTCCTTTAAGGCTGTGCCCGGTCCCCACAGCCAAAGCTTCTCCCTTCTCTTTCTGCAGGCTCTGCTGAGGAACATTTTACTTAGCCTGTATCTACACCCTACTACACAGTGTTTCACAGTGATTCAGCTCCTGGCATGCTGAGACCACTGCCTGCTGTACAGACAGTACAGTCTCAGCAGTTTTTTGCAGCCTCGTTCATATCTGTACCTTTCTCTTCCTGTCTTATCCCCAGTGTGTCTGCTGTTTGCAGCAGGAACTTTCCACGTAGGTGTCAGCTGCCTCCATCATCAATGGCTCCTTAATCACAAAATATTTAAAGCTAGCAATAAAAGGGATAGCCATCTTAGGGCAACAGTGTTTAAAATTCAGGGGGTGAATAAACATGTGATTTTCTATTCAGTTATCCTAAATTTTAACAAAGCTTTAGTTTGACCAGTCGTGCTGTTCCTTATAGTCTTTCCTATGCTGAATGATCCTCCTTCATACAAATGCAAGCAGAGCTCTCAGAGAACCAGCCTGTGAACTTAGCTAATTAGTCAGCTTGCTTGGGGGAAACACAGATTAACACCTGGCTTAGTCTCTGCTGATGAGCTGTCTTCCAAAACCTGTTTAGGAGGCAGGGGAGCCCTTCAGCCGAAAGGAGGTTTTAATGAGGTCTCTGCATGCTCACCCAGAAGACAGAGGTGAGGATTTTGCTCAGCTCCTGTACTGCCAACAATGTTCAAGCAGGGATGTGCAGAGTGGAATGGGGTTCCAGCATCCTGGTCCGTTGTTGCCTGGCAGAGCAAGCAGCACACGGAGGTTGCTTTTCCATCCTCACCTACTTCCCTTTGGTTTTAATAGGGATTTGTTGCAGCTGTAAGCACTACTCCAGTTTTTCTGAAGCCTTGTGAAAGAATGTGATGATGTAGCTTTATTATTTTTAGCCTATGTTCCAAAGTGAATTATGCTTACACAACTACGTCTCTGCAGCCCTACCCTCCCTGCCCCTCACACGCAAGCACTCGTAGCTTTTACATTCATATGCTAATTTTAAACAAATTTGAGAGGGAGCAGAGGTCTCAGAGCTGTGAAGGATAACTCCCAGCGCTGACATGTGGGCAGGAGAGAGGCACACGCACACACAGGGCTGACGAGCTTGCTGCCGGCAGGTAGGCTGCAGTAGCTTGGCCCCGGACTGTGTCACAGTCGGCTCCCGGCCAGCCTGACCTCACAGGCGGTAAGGGGAGGGTGTGGAAAAGACCGGGAGGGGTCAGGCATAGGACACAGGGGAAATTGCGGGGAAGGCTAAAGGATATAGGATGTAAGTCTGTGGCAGATCGGGCCTCCGCAGTGCTGGCACTGAGGAGTTTCTTGCTTTGTCCGAGAGCGATTGGTGCCCTCGGCATAGGTGTAAAGAAGTTTCTCTAGAGTATTCCTCAGCACGACTAAACTTTGCATGAATGGATTAAGGAAACGGTGGTAGAACCTGCCTCGACATGTTTGCTGATTGTGGTTCTAGCTTAGGACAAAAAACAACCTGAGCTGAGGGGGAAATGACTGGAGGGTGGGAGTGTGTGTCATTCACGCTTCCTACGAAGAGTAGCCTGAAAATGTAAAAGGAAATCTAAAGTTTAGAGTCCCAGGCTTTATCCTTCCAGGTGAAGATCATTCTCCCCTAATGTGCAAGGGCTACCAAAGCTCTGAGACGTTTGTTAAAATCCCTACAAAGCCCCATCCAGATGAGAAATAATTTGCACAGTAATTGTAAAAGGGGTTGTATGAGTGTGTGTGGGAGCTGCTGCCCGGCTGGGTAGGGACTCCTAAGCCCTCCCTGAGGCCATCCTGGCAAAGCCGAGATGCTGCTGTGTGTGAAGTACCTCCCAGGGATGTCAACAACCTGTCTCTGGTTTGTGAGGCCTCACAAGCTGGGGTGAATGGGTGACGGGACTTACTGGGTAGAAACGCAGGGCATGCGGGTGCCTGCATCACCATTCAACACGTCCTATGCTTTTGATACTCAACATCCACCTGAAAATCAGGTGGATTTTCTATCTCATTAGACATAAGATTTATTGTGTACAAAGGATGAGGAGATAACTAAATTCAAAGGGCTTATGATGAGTACATGAGGTAGTTTGGCTTTTTATTTCCATCTGAGCATTGTTCTCGAACATTTCCCCAGCATAGTCCTGCTGGAGAACTGGGCTCTCTCAAAGGGGTATTTCTTTGATGATGCTGTGTACAGGCTGATATTTAAGGGCAGAGCCACAGCTAACACGGTCTGTTTGGTGGCACTAAAGTCAGCCTGAATATAAACTTATTTTTTCTATTTTAGAATTCAGGCTCTTTAATTTTTTCTACAGTTACTATGGCCAGTAGCCAATCTTTCAACAATTAGGACATTCTTTCGCTCCATCAAGCGTAAAGCTTAGAGGAAACTCAATTCCATTTGAAGTACCGTAGTGTAAGAGAAAAAACCTCTTACCTTGAAACTGGAGCACTGCTGACTGTCAGGAGACCTGAGCTGCCTGTGGGGTCAACCTACCTATGCTCTGGAGAAAAGTACTGGGATCAAGCTCTTTTCTGAGTAACCTTTCATTTTGAAAGTCTCGCTATTTGCATGCCTCTCCCAAAGACTTAGATTTATGTTGTAGAGGTTGCTGACAGTTTTCAACTTCCATTATTTGTGGTTGCTTCCAGAAATAGAGCATGTGTATAATCCTTTTATTTTTAAAATTTTATTTCTTTATAAATTTTGGAATACACCAGCTTTGTATAATTATGCTCCCATTACTATATTACCAGTGATTTTTACAATCACAAGAAGCTTATAATCAAACAGAAATGTAAAATGACTAAAATATCAGCTTAGCTCTTATTTTTAAACCAAGGTAAGCACTTAAATGAGACACATACTTGAAAACAGTCAACTTTCTCTGACATTGTGATTTCACAGTAGGTCAAATCCAAACCTTATTACAAATCCATAGAAGATGATGCCTTGGCCACATAAATCAGAAGTGCCATATCACAGGAGATAAGTGGAGTTCAAAGGAAGCCCTTTCTGCATTTGAAATGCCAAAATCTCATACGATAATATTTAGACCACTCATCAAAATAAAACAAATCCACTTTCTCCACCATGACTGCAAAATATAACAACTCTTTTATATTTAGCCCATTTAGATGGTAAACTACCTACCACTGGGCAATGCCATTTCAAGGAAGACAAAATAAAAGCTACTGAGATCAAACCAGTAAGGTCATCAATGACTCAGGCAGCTAAAATCAAGGAATTAACTGAAAGCACAATAGCTTTTAAAGCCATAAAGCACTACAAGGATCAGTTTCTTCCTGTTGTAGTGTATGGTAAGGATCAATAGTGTCTTCTGCTGTCATTCCTTTACAAAAGGGGACATTCACAAAGCAGCCTAGGGAAGGTCCACCCTAGGTTGACAGCTAAGTGGGACATTCAGGGATCTCTTCAGGTTGTAAAGGGAACAGTTAAAGGTGAGGGGAACTGCAGAGGAGCAGATCCTTGGCCAAAGCTTGATCCTGCTGTATCCTGTCCATGGTGGTTGGACCATAAGAAGCCAGCTGTGCCAGCTGAGTAGTTTCCTGACATGAAGAAAAGGCAAGATATTACTGCTGGAGTTGGGGCATTTCTGAGCTCTGTATCTGAAATCTTTGCCTTTTTATGTGCAGGGAAAACGTAATAGAAAAAGTGTGTTCCTCTTGCCCTGATCAGTTCGCTTTTCCCCACGCTTTGTTGAGGCTGCATGGCCAGATCCAGAGACACCACTTCATGCCAGAGGTGAAACATCACCTCTGATAGACCCTGGCAAGTTCTTTGAACCAGAGTTTAGCTTCCCCATGGTGAGGAAAAGGGACATATTTCTTACTAATGGGGATAACTTCACTGGAATGATATGTACTTGGACTGTGTTTCAATGAAAAAATGAGGTCCCCTATGGACCTTTTCCCCTGTGACCCACATAACAAGTTTGTCTCAGTGTCCCCTTGCAATTATAACCCCACCAGTAAAGGAGCTCTAGGCTCATTACCTAGCTGCATAATGAAGCACATTAGCAGGACAGATGGATAGTTGGCAGTAAAGGCTGAAACAGGCTAAAATCCAAAGTGCTCTGAAATATGCCCTTGGGCTTTCTCCGAAGCCTATTTGCTTTTATAAGAGGATTTTAACATTCAGGACTTCATAAGAAGCTTGCTTGCTTCCAGAAGTTGTCATTGTCCATGGCATAGAAGCCCCAGCTGGTGCTCGGATACTTCATTTCTCAGCTAACACTGGTAGTTGTTACACTGTCCTTAAGATTTTAAAGTTGAGTCACTCAGGGAGCAGCACTGCTAGTGCCGTGGGCTGTGCCCTCTCTGCCAGGAGCGATCCTGGGGAAATTCCTTCATAGAAACCCCACAGAAACCAACCACCCTTTGGACAGAATCTTCTGAAAACTGTCCTGTGGTTCTCAGACCTCAAAGTAGTACTTTTTTTCTAAAAATTCTCTTTTCCCACAACTGTTTTGGTGGCCATTCCTATTTCTTTGTCAGGAGGAGAGGAACGTCTGCACTGACATTCCTGACAAATATTGAGATACACTGACAGGCAGCACAGGGCTATTTACTGACTAGCCAGGGGAACTGAATCTTATCCTACACATCCAAGAGTCTCTTTGTTTAATATTTTTCTATTGCATATGCTGATATCCTTGTATCTTTTTAAGGATCAGAAATTGTCCTTAGCAATTTTTCTGCTTGCTATATAGTAATACTTCATATCACTGGCAAAAAACCATACTGCTGTTAGACTCTGCAGCAGGTGCCTTGTATGGAGATGTATGAGGCATCCTTCCACTGCCTACAGAGGCATGATGTGCTCCGCTGGCATAGCCAGCTTTCTGCACTGTGGATGGCAGGCTGGTGCCTTCTGCCAGGAAGGGATCTGGCTTGCTGCACCAGTGACCATTTCTGATGTGTTTTAACTGCTCTGCTGAATCACTTGAAGCTCAGAGGCCACAGTTCAGCTCCCCAGGAAGTGGTTACAAACAATCATGAAAATAAAAGGGCAAGTAGCAAAGACAAGCCAGTAGCAAACCCGTGCCTACACGGCCAGTAGCAAACAAGTGCCTAAGAGAGTAAGGTAGGGATAAGCACTACCCCAGCCCTGAGGTTATTTGGAAAACCAGATCTCATGTGATATTGGAAGAGTGGTGTCCTTGGGTGTGGTTCCATCATTCAGATTCCTACTGGTTAGGCTATCAACTCCATGGCTGTGCAGGTGTGAGTGACCAGAGGGAAAGGGTTGTTCAGTCTCCCATGTTAGAGAGAGCCTGCTCAGGTGAGTGGACTAGAAAGAGGGTTTGTATTAGAGGTGAAGCCAGCATCCTGAACTGATGAAGTGGAACTGACATTTGTCATTGAAGAGAAAGCACATCACTTGAGGCTACCCATGCATATGATTTGGCAATATTGAGAACAGGAAGCAAATGTTGCATGTGACAGAGTGCACCTGCCACTCAAAGATTTCAAAAAGATTTACAGATCCTGCATTTCTGTATTAGCCTTCCCTAATTACTTTGCAAGACAAGCAAGTGTGGCAGTACCATTCTGCAGAACACTAAAGTAAGCCACGTGGATGCTCTCCTGTAACTCACCAAGCCATGTCCCACTTGGGGCTGATGACGAATAATCCAAATGCTGCTACCCAGTTCCTTTGTCATCATTTAACCATATGGCTTCTCAAAGTTCCTTTATCTATTACTTCAAAAGTGTTTCTCTTTGCCACGTTAGCTTGAGCTACAGCACAGGTGTTGCCCTACTTTAGCTGCCATCTGTACACAAAACCTTGCTGTAGCTTAGATCTCTTGGCTGAGATGGTCAAGTGGACATCCCACACACACTGCTTTGTAGGGTAGCCGCAGGCTAATGCCTTAGACCACCTGTGGTCCTCCACAGCATTCCCAGAATTCTCTGCCAAGCATCCAGAAAGGACAAGCATGTTCTCCCACAGTACTATCAAAAGGTTACTACATGTCTGTGATTTGTGTTAGGGTTGTATTGCATGGAAATGAGCTTAGGGCAGGTGTGGATCATACAGCATTTCCGCTGTTGTGGGTGCCAGGCTCACTCAAGGTCAGCAATGTGACCATAAGTTACTCAAACTGCAGCCACTGGGAGGGTATTGCAAAAATGCAGAAGGCAAGAACAGAAATATCTTCTTGAAAGGTTTGTGTTATGCAACTTGCTTTACAAAACAAAAAGGAGGAAATTAAGCAAAATAGTTAAAAACAAAAACACAGTGAATTCCTTGAAACCATAGGTCTGTAAAGAACTGTATTTACTTAACCCAAGCCTGCAAAAATACTAAATAAACTAAGGAGCTTGGTCTTGGGGTTTTAAGGAGTGTCTAGGGCTTTTGTCTCTCTGCCAAGGGTTTGGGTGAAGTACTGAAAAAACATACCCAGAAAAAATGGGAAACTATGTTTTACTTAAGGAGGAGGAGAGTCAGAGCAATTAATCTGCCAGAGGCCATCCTCTTCCTTACAATGAATAAGTGTTTACTGCTCTTTTGCGGGATACAGATGATGTGTGCTTTACAGCAGAGAAAGATGAATTATCTGGGATAGATAGCAGACTTCTGAGCTTATGAAGGAGGTGAGGAGTCTATTAAGTTTTTTCTGCAACTCATTCTCTGCTGGGCTGGGAATACACTGGCCAGCAATTCAATATCATGCTACCTAATGCAAAGAGAGATTAACTACTTTTAGCCCTTATTAAGGCAGTAGTGTGTAACATTGGATCCAATGCTGTCAGGAAGAGTATGTATGACTCATGGTTTGGGTTCCCCCCTACTTGATTTGTTTTGATTTGTTTCTGAAGGAGGTGGCCATGTTTTAATCTCCTCGTAATGAACATGAGGATAGCAAGCTAAAAATAGTTTTAGGGGAGTATTTTGCAGTCTCTATAACNTCTAGGAAGGGACAGGTAGCAATGAAGAACTGAATACAGTCTGTATTTTTGAAAGCAATGCACCTCTGTAAGACAGAGGATGTACTGATCAATCCTTCTTTCTGATTTGGATCCAAAAGTTTACGTTTCCCTCTGTTTCCGTTAAACCTCCCACAGAATGTGACTTGGAAACAATGCATTCAAAGCCTGGCCTTTTTTTTTTTTTTCAATTGCTTGTTTCCAAGCTTGTTTGAATATCGACATGAGTGAAGGCAAAACACAATGGCTCAGACAGCAAAGAACACCATGCATCTTGTCCTAAGACTGTTAATTAAGCCATTAAAGATTGCTGGGGTTGGCAATAGCACGTCTACAGGGAGCTAATTACTTGTGCAACTAGTGAAATACCATGACAACAACAAAGAGTGATATTTCGTAGACAAGTAACAATGACAAGCTCCCGCCCTGCAGCATGAGGTTGTTAAGGTCAGCTTGTACCCTCCCAAGTCAGAGGGGTGTCTCAAGTGAATAAGAGCAACTTGGAACCCAGATTTTTGCTGAGAATGTGATTAGAAAGGATGCAGTAAATTATAAGAAATATACAGTATAGAAACGTGTCAATCAGTGCAGATACTCTGCAGCTATACAGTGCATATAGTTGGTTACTACTTTAATAGCAGTGTGATGGGCCCAGGGGTCTGCTAATTCACTTTTTCCTGGTTTTCATTTTACACCTTCATAGAGATCACGGGTTTGGTTTTAAAGTCTCTCCAAGGCTATCTACTTTGGTGGGTTTTTTTCATTTTTTGTCACCAATACCCCCAAAGGACTTACACTTATTTCCCTTTCTGTGCAGCAACAGCAGCACAGGGGCTCTAATTTATTTGCTGGAAGCATGTTTTTGTGTTGAGAATTATGTGTGTTCCTCTGAGACCTTTCAAAAGAGCCTACCTTGTGTAATTGCAGGATTTCAGCTGAGGTCTGACTGTTGAAGGATCTCTTTTTACTCAGTAACCTATATCACTTACTTCTTTCCCTGACTATAGGAGCCTTGATTTTTAATTAATTTAATATTCATTAAGAACAGAGACTAGTTGAGGCATCTGCTAAAATCTATTCTTGTAGTTTTTTATTGGAAAAGAATTCAAAGCAAATTTTTATGAGGTGGAAGCTTAAAAGCCTTAAGGGTATTGGCATTAAAACATGGACAAGTACAGACTGGGAAGAGAATGGATTGAGAGCAGCCCTGAGGAGAAGGATTTGAGGATGTTGGTTAACAAGAAGCTCAACATGAGCTGGTAATGTGCCAGGCAAGTTAAAGACAACCGTATCCTGGGCTGTATCAAAAGAAGTGTCAGCACGTCAAGGGAGGTGAATCTCCCCATCTACTTCACTCTCATGACACCTCGCTTGGAGTAATTGATCCGGTTCTGAGGCCCCCAACATGAGAATGGCATGGACCTGTTGGAGCAGATCCAGAGGAGGGCCATGGAGCTGGAGCAGCTCTTCTATAAAGCCAGGCTAAGAGCTGGGGTTGCTCATCCTGGAGAAGAGAAGGCTCTGGGAAGACCTTATAGCACCTTCCAGTACCTAAGTTGGACTACAAGGGGCTTGGAGGTGGACTTTTTACAAGGGCCTGCTGTAGGACAAGGGAAAATTACTTTAAACTGAAAGAGTATAGATTTAGATTAGGTATTAGGAAGAAATTCTTTACTATTAGTGTGGTGAGACCCTGGAATAGGTCACTAAGAGAAGCAGTCTACACAGATTTATAGGCCTTGATCACATTCAACCTGGATTTTGTCTTCAAAGAGAGGAACACAAGCCTTTTTAGTCTCTTTAAGTCAGCTTCTCTATCCTGTTCTAGTTCTAGTTGCCTTCCTCTAACTCTGCTACATCCTTCCTGAGATGGGGAGACCTAAGCTGCACTCAGCTGCTGTGGATGCGTCAGGACATCACAAAGCAGCAAACCATTACCTTTCAGCCTCGATCTCAGTCCTCTTTGTGATGAGAAAGAAGCATTTCATGGTACATGGTGGGTGTCTGTATTGCTATATATATGTCAGGACTAATAGTACAAAACTGCAGCTTTGTGCCTATCCAAATAGCACAAAGTTCCCTGAAAAATCTATCAGGGGATATATGGATATTTCTAAAGACTGAATTAGCCATTTATTCTGGTGACTGCTGTTTTTCAAATAAGGTAAAGGGAAAAAAAATATCCCACAAAATTGAAAGCCTGCCTGACACTTCTGTAGCCACCCATTTTTTTCAGCACTGTGGAAAAATAACACTCAACAGGAAAGGTCTAACTCTGAATTTATGCAAAATTGCTAGGCACAATTTGAAATAAGGAATTTTTAAGTATCTGAGACCTGGACTCCAGCCACCTTCCTGCAGCTCTCTTTCCTTTTCCTACCCCCACTGGGCAGCATAAGGCATCCAATGAAAGAAAGAGCTGTGGTGACTGGGGACCTAACTATAGGCTCCTGTTTGTGGACACCAGCTGGGAATCTGCTTCAAATTAATACCGTCTTATTTCTCCTCCTAAAATGGTTCTCCAAAAAGGCAGTGGCCAGAAGCAGAAGTCGTGGCAATCCTGCTCCACTGAAAACCTGGCTTGTGAGCCTCAGGAGAGAGGGAGACTGGTTCAAAATTGTGAGACAGAAAGCTATTGCAGAAACCACACAATTTTCCTGGCCTTCTCTAATGGATTTTTCCACCAAAAAGCAAAAAGAATGCTTTGGCCTAGTAGTGGTAACTTGAGGTTCAGTATGCCCAGCAAAGAGTTTTCCACATCCATCTTCCTGTGAAACACACAGGAGAAGCTGATCTGTTCCACACAGGCACACAGAAGGAAGGCTTACAAGGACAGAAACTTGTGAAGCGCTACAAGAAGCACCCAGGTGGGAGTGCTCACTGTGCCAATTCAGCATCGAATTTCAACCACATTGCTTACTAAACTTCCTGTACCTTCAGCATGAGATGCTGCTGGTGCTGTGGAGGTCACGTGGAGGAGGATGTTTGGCTGCGAGGGTGCTGTGGTTTCCCTGCTCGCCTGTCTCTTTCTCAGTGGTGGTCAGCGAGGCTGGTCCAAGGTGAGAGAATGTTCCTCACTCCTCCACTTGACTTATGAGGCCTTGCTATGGAGCTAATCTCAGCACTCCTTGCTTTGCAACCTCCTTATATGTTATACTACTTTTGGCTGGGGTAGAGCTAATTTTCTTTACAGTAGCTAGTGTGGGTCCATGTTTTGGATTTGTCCTAGAAACAATGCTGGTGATACAGGGATGTTTTGGCCACTGCTGAGCAGTACTTACACAAAGCCAAGGCTTTTTCTGCTTCATGTACCACCCTGCCAGCCAGTGGCTTCAGAAACACAAGAAGTTAGGAGGGTACACAGCTGGGAGAGCTGACCCCAATTGACCATAGGCATATTCCACAAGATATGGCACCATGCACAGCATGTAAAGCAGTAGGAAGAAAGAGGCAGGGGGTACCTTCAGAGTGATGCATTTGTCTTCCTAGGAAACCATTACACATGATGGAGTCCTGCTTTTGATGGAGTCCTGCTTTCCTGGGGATGGCTGAGCACCTGCCTGCCCATGGGAAGTGGTGAAACAATTCCTTCTTTTGCTTTGCTTACACCCACAGCTTTTGCATTCCCTATTAAGCTGCCTTTATTTCAATCCATCTGTTTTCTCATTTTCACCCTTCTGATTCTCTCCTCATCCCATCAGCGGGAGTGATCAGTGTGTGGTTTAGTTGCCAGCTGGGGTTAAGCAACACATATATATGGACTTGGTATTACAGTCCAGGCTTTACATTCCTGTGTAAGATGTGAATAGTGCATGTCTTGCTACTGCAGGTATGGAATTCACAAGTTTACATATGGCCTTTCACTACAGGATGGATGGATGGATGGATGGATGGATGGATGGATGGATGGATGGATGGATGGATGGAGTGAGTTCCTACTGGATTGTGCTCTGCATGGAAATATGCAAGAGACTGCTGGACATGATAT
>VZUA01027432.1:1569-22801 GCA_013401035.1 Horornis vulcanius
CCCCTCCACTTTAAATTTCCTTTTTATATTATTTTATTTTTTTCTTCCGCCGTGAGAGGCCGGGCCGGGCCATCCCCGGCCGTGGGGCGGGGGCGCCGGGGCCGCCGTCCTGGGCAGCTGTCGCGCTCCGTCCGCCGGGGCCGGCTTGTTTACCCCGGGTGTCAAATATAGCTGCTGCGCCAGGCGCTGCCCTAAATAGGGCACGGGGCCGCCGGCAGGCCCGCAGCCCCCCATGGCAGGGAGACAGGAACTCTACACACACACATGCACACGCATGAGAGCTGACCTAAATGTGGGCTGGTTTTATACTCTACCTCTCTTCCAGCCTTCCTTCAGGGCTTTATGTTTTTTCACCTGTGTCTAAAGTATTGATCATCCTGGCTGAGAGATGAAACCATTGCAGCTGGTTTTGGGGCTTTTTTACTGTTATTCTAAATCGTGATGGCATGGCCATTTCCCCCTCTGCCCCCTTCAATGGAGCTGTAGTTTAATGGTTGGGTTCCTGACTTCTTGGTTGTTCCTTGGCTTGGTTTGGGTAATTTACCCTAAAAATCTGTTTCAGATTCAGGGGGAAATGCTGGAGGGACAGTCCGTGTGAGAAGGGGTGCCTTACACACATCTCCCCTCTCTTCATGCTTACATGTATATCCCTTTAATTCCTCAGATCTTTATAAGGCAAAAGGGTGATTTTATTCAGCTTTTTAAAATTTATTATTATTTCTGGAGATGACAGGGCTAAAAGACTTAGATAACCGTCAGTAGCACCTTCCCATTCCATAGCACTCATCCTGGGGTCTTTGGGAGTCTGGTGGGAGGCCCAGGACAGCAGAGCTGCTTTGGGGGACCCAAGACAGAGGGGGGACACAGAGGTCTTGAAGGTGCTCTGTAGGTTCAGTACAGCAGGGAGAGGCATCGCTCCCCCGCAGCACAAGCATTTCTAGGGAGTCCCTAATCCTGCTCCATCCACTGCTGTTGGAAGCCTTTGTTTACCCTGATCATGGTTTAGCTGAGAAAGTCACGTTTGGTGCTCATGTTCGTGCTTCTGTGTTCTGTTGGAACAAGACTTGCTTCCTGAATAGAAGTAGTGATGTTGAAAAAGAGCATGTCCAGCCACTGCCGAGGGCTGGCTGGGGAGGAGCGGGAGCAGCCCAGGAGCCCTCAGTTCTGCCATGAGTGTGCAACATGAGGCAAAATTGGCTACCCTGTGTTGTAAATAGAAGGGTGTAGTAGCAACCAGTGTGGGGAAGGAGACGACTGATGGGTATAGAGAGCCTTAGACAGAAGGTGCAGTACACCAGTCTGGTTTCTTTTCCTTAAAGCCAAATATGAATCCTGCTCTAATAAGTGGGTAGTTTAAACATTGCTCAAATGCCCAAGGTAGGACAGACTGTAGTAATCCCACTGCTGAGGTCTTAAGTGAGGGTAGTATAAATTCGAGTAAGCTTCTGCTCTTTTGCATACCTCGAATGTGCTTCAAGGCACCTTTCAGGTCCTGGGTCTCATTTGTATCATTAATTTTTCTTCTGGGGTGAGGATTTGGTAAGGATAGGGTTACAATAACTAGTGGGTGACAGGGTATAAGAGGGAAGCCATCCTAACTCCCCTCTGTACTGCACTTGTTTTTGCAGAAATTCTGCTCTTGCTCTGCAAAGCTGCCACCTGACAGGATGGCACCTGAGATGGCAGATGCCATCATCAGGTGGGATAGCCCTTTCCATTGTCCTGGGCAGTGTGGAAAGCAGTCTTCAACACCAGCATGCAGGACAGGAGAGGACATGTGGAGCAGTACCAAGCACAGCCTGGGTCGTGCACAGTTCAGTGCTCCATAGGCTCTTGCTGGGCCAGCGTAGTGCAGGAGCTGACCTTTCTGATCCAGTCAGACTGGAGCACACTGTGTTGTTGAGAGTCATGGGCAGTTGTTCTGCATGGCAATCCTAGGATGCTCAAGGCACTGCTGCTCGGCTTGGCTGGCTTGGAGGAAGGAAAGAGGTACCCAGAGATGGAGCCACCCTTCCTGCTTCCTCTGCTTTCCTCTGAAACTGGGGGGTTTGAAGTCAGAGGAGACTGGTCCGAGCTTGGCAGGTGCTATGGTGTTGCAGGTTGGACCGGTAGAGATTGCTAAGGGCCTAGGCTGACCTGCTGCTGTGTTGTGCCTGATCTCTTATTTTTCAAGAGTCTTTCCTGTGAGAGGCATCCTCTATCCCCAAAGCAGGGCAAGGCCACGACAGCGTGTGTCAGCACTTTTATTAGAAACCAAGTGAGGACGTATTCCCTTCGCCAATATTTTCAAGTGAAGCACCATACAGATAAATGGTCTGTCTGTCAGGGTTTTGTTTGCTTGTTTTAAACAAACAGCATCAGTCTCCTCCCCTAAGCTTCCCCAATGACCAAGTGGCGTTGACAAATAGTTCCTTGTTCTTTGTTGCTGTAATGTTTCAGATGCCTTTCATGTGCTTCACAGTTAAAAAGATGGCTTTGATTGCTGGCCAATTTTTTTTTATAAACCAGGCAGTAATATCTAATTCTATATTTAAAAAAAAGTGAAGGAAATTAAATTACAACGACAAAACCATCTTCTTAATATGGAAAAAAAGTCTCTGAAGCCAGGAAATTGATAGTTGTGATGCTCTATCTACCAACACCCACTGTGTTGAGGTATTGTGGCACAGATTAATGCTATTGTTGATTTACTGTTTAGATAATGGTAACTCCTAAAGTCATCAGCCTGGTTGGGGGCCCATGTTTCCAAGCACTATGCAGATGTCTAGCAAATTGCAGTTTTTGTCCTGAAGAGTTTCATGTGAGAGATACATGAGATGATAAGCTGTTCTTGGGGAACCTTTAAAACACCTGTGTTGCTGAGCTTGTGGTCCTGAATCTGCTGATTTCAGTGACATGGGGCTGTGGGGTTTGGGGCTAAAGAGGAGCTCCAGGTCGCGTCCCTGCTTACCTGCAAAATGAGATGCAGGAACCACCTTGAGTCTCCTGCAGCTTCAGTGGGCTTCTGGGCTGGTTGAGGACTAAAATGGGTAGACTGTAGCTGGCTTCTCTTATTCCCCTCTGTCTTAGTGCTTTAAGCTATAAGCTGTGGTTGAGGGCCATCACAGATGTGAGCATATGAATTTCAGCATGATGGCCTCCCAACCTCCCCACGAGGCACTTCTGTCACAGGGTTTTGCAGGAATAACAAAGTATGAGGTGGCAGGGATGTATCATGCCATTCTGAAGGTAGCACCACCACCCCATCTTGGCAGTGTCACAATGAGACCCAGGTGCCATTGTTCCTGCAGTACAGCATTATAAAGTAATTAGTTCGCCCCATAAGACACATTTATAAATAGTGATGATCGTGCCCCCATGCTCCTTCAACTCTCGATTTTCTGGTAATTCTGTCTTTAAATCTGCCTGCTGGAGCCTTTGATCACACAGCTGAGCTGTCACTGATGTCTCTGACAGTTGACATCATGGGAGAGAAGGGAGCTTAGGGCTCTTAATATTTCTTTTATGATAGCTTGTTTTCTAACGAAACACTCCAATGAGGATTTTCCATCATAATAAAACAGGGAGCTCTTCCAGAGCACTCAGATTTAGGGAGAAGCTTCTGTTTCCATTCACTAGCAGATTATTTCAAGGCTACAAAACGGAGCTTGCTCTGTTTGCTGCCTTCCTGTACTCTGCTGTCTTTTTACCTAAACCTCCTAACTCAGGACAGCAGCAGAGACAGCCAGGTCAAGAGCAATCAGAAATACTAAATATCCTATGCTGCTGGGCATGTTTTGCAACCAGTGAGGTGCCAAAGAGTTTTAGGAACTATAGACAGATGAGACTGCATTGCCATTGCTTTTGTCTCCCCTCTCCTAGGCTGGTACTTGGAGGCTGTCTCAAAGCAAGTAGCAGCATCGCAGAACACAGTTTTAATCAAAAGAAGTGTAGTGATGCAGGGATGTACCTGCAAGAGGGCACTTAGATCTGACTGCTGAGGTTGTGTTGAAGGTGACATGTCCAGGAGTGAACGTGGGACTCCAGTGCTGACAAGACAAGGTGCCCTGCCAGTGTGTTCATATGCTGTGTGCTGGTGAAAGCTGGGCTCCATCCCCAGAGTAGGGGCAGAAGCAAGGGAGGGTTAGAGCATGTCTGCACCTCGCTCTGCAGTCACACTGCAGCTCACTCTGGATGTGTCCTAGCTCCCCTCGATGTGAGTAGTGCTAGGATAGAATCTGTCACCAGAGCCCAGGCAGGCTGCGAAATCCACCACTGCCCCAGAGCCACAGCTCCCCACACACAAATTAGCAAAGGCAGCACTGCCTCTACCATGCACAGGTGAGGGTACCTGGAATAATGCTGTCTTGTGAAGAACCTTCCTTTTGCTCTCCATATTGTTTACTGTCAGGAAAATTTGTCTTGGGTGATTCGGATGTGGATGTCTTGGTTTATCAACTTGAGGGAGGCCTTCCTTGCTGGGAAGCAGTATCTTAATGTTGAGCTTCAAGTTCACCTTAATAAGCACCTCTGTCCTCTTCTGTGCTTTTGGTTGGGATTATGCAGTGACTATTGAACACGCATGTTAGTTGGGAAGAATGGAGACAGAGGTATGTCACTGCCCTTGCCTTGCAGGACAAGGCTGTTCCATGATCCAGGAGGTGTTACAGGGTTCACTGCTGCAAGAGGCAAACCTGCCTCTGCCCATACAGCTAATGCACTTGACACGCTTGTCATCTTGACGTTTTCTATAGCTTTCCCCCCTGGCTGCTTGTTTCTGCTCCTGTCCCACTCCTGCAGGATACTGGCACAGTGGCACAGGTGCCCAGGTGGTGGGTTCTGCTTGCTTTTCTGCCAGATGGATTCCTGGTCCTTATTCATGCCCCAGCCATTCAAACAGTTATGCCAATAAAAAGGGGAAAGCTAGAGCAGAGTGGTAACAAATGACCAGAGGTGGAAAATGTTCAGGTTGGCTTAAGAAGCCCTGCTTCCACCTGTGAAGCTTCTGCCTGAATTGCCTGCAGCAGTTAAGGCTTGGAGTTGGTTCAGCCTTGAAGTCTGTGCTTGATGAAATGGATAGTACTGAATGCAAATTAGTTGCAAAGAATCTAGGAGTGATGGGGTCTGCAAAGCACCTCTTAAGCTATTAAGAGGCACAAAAAGCAGGGAAAAAAGGACAAAATAATTTTTAATACAAAATCTTCCAAAGAACATGCACAGGGGTTGATCCTGATTAAAAAAAAAAAAAAAATCAGAGAGTCTAGGCCAAGCTATTTCTCAGATGCAACATGCCAAATAGACTCAGGTTTTTCAAGAAGAGAATAAAATGGGAACTTCCCCTCTGCTCTCAATTCATTCAAGTCCCTTGAAAGCTTCACACTAGCACTCAGCACTTCATCAACAGCAATCTCTCCACGTTGAAACCTCCAGACTGCATTCCCTGGCAGTGCAAGTGGGAGCAGTGCCAACTGTTTTATTAGGTTTGCACCCACGAAACCCACTAGCAAGGGAGGACCTGACTCCTTGTCCTCATGGGACCGGGGCTGGCTCAGTTTGTGCGGCTGCCGTGTGCTCGCCGTGGGTGCTGAACTTGGCCAGTGTGAGTCCTGGGGAGGCTGCTGGCCTCTGTGCTGACTGGGGCCCCGTGTGAGGACACAGGGACCAGAGTGAGGTGGAGCTCTCAGTGTTGTTGTCTTCGAGATGTGAGGCAAGGTGGGTCTCTGTGTACTTTTCCTTTGTGAAGGATTCTGATGAGGGATAATGACTTCCTCCTGCTTTTGTTTTGGCAGGCCCTAGACAAGAATGAACCTTTCAAAGCTTGTGTCATAGGAGGCAAGCAGGGGGAATGCTGCTGGAGCTAACCATGATGGGATATTCTCCTGCATGAGCATTTTGGAGATGGGTGGACTAGACATTGGCCTCACATAAATTACCACCCATTCTGACTCTTTAAGCCTCATTTTTTCCTTTCCTTTTAACCTTCCAGAGTAGTTTCAGGTTCACTTCTTCTAGTAAATGTTTCCTCTTCTCTTAACTTAAATAATCCATCTCCCCAAAGCTGACCTGACAGATGTTTCCCCTGCAGTGACCCTGCACACACAGCACACTTCATGAAACCCTGGCTTCCATGGGGAAATGCAGCACCAGCAGTGACCCTGCTGGTGTCCCAGCTAAAAATAAAGCCTGTCCCTCCTGGCAGTGTTGGGGTTTGCTTTTAAGTAGGTAGGCAGTTTTACCCATTGGCTGCAATGTGCTCTTGTGCCAGGCAGAAGGCACAGCTTAACCTTCAGAGCATGATGGAGCTGCCTCCCCTCTGGGGAATCACACCAGGAGACTGAAGGTGAGATACTCCGCTGCACTTGGTGCACCTACGTCACTCCCAAAAATCTGCTGGCTTGCCTGCTGCCAGTCTAGATCCATCTCTTTGCTGTTTGTGCATCCTAGTGAGTCACAAACACCCCTCCTTCCCCCAGCGGTGGCCTTTTCCTGCCTCTGCTTTTTCCTCTTAAATATATAGATTGCTTCATGATTCTCAGTAACTGTCCCAACTCCTGACCTCTCTCAAAAACTCCCTGCCTTCTAGCTTCCCAGTGTTCTAACAGCATCGAGCTTCTTTTGGCTTGGTTGACCACCTCTATCCTCAGACCAAAGCTAATTTCCCAGCAAAGGCTGAGGGAGGGGACATGGGAGTTATGTTGGATTGTGTGGTATTCCAGAAATCTCATCTACTTACTGTTGAAAAGAGAACATGAATAGCTGGTCTGGTCGTAATTTGCAAGTATCTGTATGGGAGCCAACAGCTACTAGGTACAGTGGGTTTGGTGCAGTCAACCCAGATGAAGGGGCAGTGGTCTTGGTAGCTGGGTTTGGAAAAACCACAAGGGTGCCGTGGGAAGAGGGGTCAGAGGGATGATCCAGAAGTGTTTCTGTGCCTGCAGAGTGGATGGTTGTTTTGATACAGGTCTCAAATTCACTGAGCACCCATTTTATTCATTTGTCTGCTCGTTGAACTCCCACTGCAAAATGGATTAATTTCAAGGCTTTGTTTGTCTTGAAAAGTGACCATCATTTTGCCAAAGATCTTTTGTGCTTGTTCCTTTATCTGTTTGTGTCATTGACCTGAATGCAACGCTAATGGTGGCTCTGCCTGGGATAACGCTCTACCTCTCCCATTGCTCCTCACTTGTTGATGTTGGGGACTGTTGCTTCTGTTTTGGCAAAGTGTTTGCCTGTGACTTGTGACAGGTTTCCCAGATGATAGGAGTTGCTGTCATCAGCAATGTCAGTAAGAGCAGGGTTTGGGACATCACCATAGAAGTATGGCTGGGCAGGAGAGGCTTTCTGGGCTGAGGCAGGAGGGGCTGGGAGTGAGTGTTGAGTAAGGGTGTGAAAACAGGCAGTTTATTCCTGCCTCAGCTGTTGCTCAAGTAAGTCCTTCACTGAATCGTGCAGCAAGAGCGGGACACTGCAATTTTATTGCTGTAGCAGGGTCTTAGGAGAGATTTGCACTTGAATACAAGTTAAACACATCTCAGTTTTAATCTTCTCTTTGCAGAAAAGAATGAAGAAATAATTTCTGCTGTCCCTGAAAGGGACTCAAACTCCTGAGTAAAACTAATGGAGATATGGGACTACTAGGATCCATAATGGAGGCTGTGGCCCTCAGTGGCAGGATAGAAGCTGCCCTCTCTCTTTGCCCTGTTGTCTTAAATAGATTATACAGTGAGTACTGCATGGGATGAGTACATTATCAAGCACACATATTAAGCCAGTGACTCCTGTCATTTGACCTCCAGGATGAGGCACTTCACTGCTGATCCAAGGTGACACTGGGCACATGGTGGAGGGGAAAGACTACAAGCCTTGTGTGCTGCAGTCTGGGACTGTGGAGAGGAGGAGAATTTTCTCCTTCTCCTGTCTGGTTTCAGTGCATTTGGCTGAAGTGGTCATCTCCCATGACTCAGCTGCTGCTCCTGTTGGCAGGACTAGTTGTAGCAGATTTGGGGCCAGCATGGAACATTGGGAGGAGGGAGGAACCAGGGCAGGATGGACAGGAATATAGTTGTATGGAGAAAGTAGGAAGATGTCGCCCAGCTGTTTTGTGTGACGTGGGTTGTGAAGAAGAAACAGATGAAGCTTTCCTTTTGGAGGTTTCTGTTGTATGAAATGTTGCCAAAGGTCCTCAGGCATCTCTTTCAATAGAGTAAGCTGGCTCTGCTGACTTGGGCTCACTGGACCTATGCTGATGTACGCCAGAGAAGATCTGGTCCTAAGTACTCTGTCTCTCTTCTCTCTTGCCAGCCCTCTTCTGATGGTATGCAGATTGACTAGGCTGGAAAGATAGTTCTAATTTTTAAGATTACTTTGTGTAAAAACAGGCTTTTGGAGGGGAGGGTCAAGGGGAGGAAGCTGATGAAAGTAAGTGGTCTGAATACTAGGAGAATGCTGTCTCTTTACTTTGGAGATAAACAGCAATATGATTAGTATATATGTTGCTAGAAAATTCTTCTGATGCACCAAGTCCTGCATCCAGTTTTCAAATGTTCTGCAGTGGTATCTAAGTTAAGACTTGCTGACTGCTGGGAGAGTATCACTGAGAAGTATCGTTGCAGGTGTGTTTGAAATGACAAGGGAGAAGTCTCCTCCTTTTCAAACAAAGTGCTTTGTTGGATGCAGTGCCCCCAAGCTGGCAAATGCATATAGGTTATCTTGATTTTTTTGAATGGACCGAATCATTTATTTGCCTGGTTTAGTGCTGTGACATCTGAAAATAGAATCTGCCTGATCTTCTTGGTAGGAATCAAGAAATAATCTCATGTCTTTCTTTGGATAAAACAGCAGTAGCATCTCATAGTCATCTGTTTTACTTTCTGCAGGAATTTTAAATCATGTTTAGGTGTCCAATGGAAAAAAAACCCTGTGATTTCGGTGGGCTCCAGGTGTCCAAGTGGGTTAAAAGGAGCTGCTCCATTAAGCTTCTAACCACCCTTTGAAATGTGGTCCTTTGCAACTCCTTCAGGGAAATATCTGAGGCACACTGAGACTATGGATCAGGCACAGGAGGAAGTTAGGCTGTAATGGTGAGAGAGAAGATGTGGGTATTGAGAATGTCTAGCTCCAGACAGTATTTCAGATTACCTGCCCTTGGCAGGACAGAGTGGGGCAGCCAGCCAGCGAGGGCAGACCTGCAGTTGGAACACAAACTGAAAGGAAAAAGGTGAGTCAACCTGTCTGGTAGTTCTGTAATGAAGAACAAATTTCTGCCTGTCTTTGCCATAGAGATCAGAGTGGCATATGGCTTCATACAGCCCACAGGGAAAGCCGTCAGAGGGTGGGGAGAGAAGAAATGGAGATGGGGCAGCAGATAGCCTGGAGACTGCTGCCACTTACTGTAATTGCCGTAGCAGCTCAGCTTCCACTGTTTGTTGTCCGTGTCATCTCTGCAATTACCATATGGTAAATATGACTCGAGTCTCTAGCAAATAACAGAGCTAATATTAAAAGCGAATCTGTAAACAGCTAGTGCATAAATGAACAAAGAGCAATAAACAGCCTGGACTTACGAAGAATGAAGTAATCATGGTGGATGCAAGGGTTTATTTTTTTAAAGCAGTTGCAGAATTAGCAGCGGAAAAAACCACCAAAGTACTAAGATATCTAAATTGTCGTTAAGAGAGATGTGGGGATATATGGCAGTAGAAGGTGACGGTGCTGTGTGGAATCTTATTTGATAACTGTATTCAAATTGAGTGAATTTACAGGTTTTGGCACCTTCCTAGTGAAGTGGGAGGTATTTTGAGGATAACCCATAGCTCAGTGCATTTTTCATGCCTCCTGCTGTGCTCAGATCTGCAGAAGCAGTGGGTGTGTTACAGTGTATTTCCCTCATCTCAGCTGGAGACCTTGACTTTTTGGTTGAAACTCTGGAAATCTCTGTTTTCGCCCTGCACATGGCAGTCAGCACTGTGCTCCTTGTGCCGGCCCCAGTGTGCCGGGGGCACACAGCAAACAGGTGGAGAGACCTTAAAAAGTGAGCAACACAATGAGTTTCTGTATATCAGTCTTGATTTAACCTCTGTAACAGTCCAATATCTCTTGAAAACCTGTTGTACAGCAGAGCTGAGAGGCAGGTTTTCACTGCCCAGGTGCAGCTTTCCTGCTCCACAGAGGGCAGATCAGCTGCTGGTTTTGGTGGGAGCAGGCACTGAGCTACAGCTCTCCTAGATACTCATCTACTTCTGACTGACTCGAAGATGGAGAGTCAAGAGGAGATGGAGATAAATGATTAAAGGGCATGCTGGGCTAATTTATAAAGATTAAAATAAATTTGTGTGCTTTAGCCAAAGAAAAGCTGTGGAGGAGAACAGCTATTTACAAGTATCTGAAGCATGTAAATCTCAGACAGGGAGGAGAATGGTTGAGAGTGCTCCAAGGACATGATAATGAGAACTAGCAGCATAAATTTTCTTAATTTCATCCTAAATATAAGGAAGACGGCTAAAACCTCCAAGATAAATTACATCATGGCGGAGTCTCTATGGGAAGTTGTGGAAATGCTATCACTTGGATAATTTAAAACTCAGCTGGACAAAGTACTAGGAAATAATGGTCACAAGGGGAACAATGCAGTGGAAGTCCCTGAGGCATGGACCAGGCAACTCTTCTGTCTCTGGTCTAGCTAACTTTGTAATTAGTGAAATCCATGCTAATTAGGCTGAGGGCTTTTCCCATCTAATATGACAAACAACAACCGCTTGTTTTTGCTGCAGTAGTAAAGATGCTTTCTGAAGTGTAACCTTCTTCTTCTCTGCCCTCCCAGTTTTCTGCCCAGTCTCCCACTTCCCCATGTGCTGCTTCTGCCTTCATTCACTTTTTAGATATTTTCTTTCTTACTGAGCTGGGAACAGGCCTGTCTGAACAGACTTGTGGAAGGCTTATAATTTCTCTTGTGTGTGATGTGGCATTTTTGGTAAAAAACATATTTTTGCTGCATATAGACAAAAAAGTCATGAATTTTGTTTTTATTTTTCCTTGAAGAAGAAGTTAAAAAATAAACAGGCTGTTCCAGGTGATGGGAACAGTGTGTGTCCTGGCTCCTGTGGGATTAGTACTCAACATGGCTTACTGGTGGCTGTCCCAAGAGCCCACAAGCCAGGCAAGAAAGGGCTTCCTGCTTGCCTACTTGTTGCACCAAATCCAGCACATCACATGGCTTGTTTTGCTTGCCTCAAATAGGTGTTTTCTGTCAGATAACTTGTGTTTTTCTTAACTAAGTCTGGATCTAAAGATGAGATATGACTACAACACCTCTTCTCTCCTTATATACCATTTAGCCTGCCTCTGTGTGCAAATAACTATGGGCTCTGTGGCACAAATGCACTGTTGACAACAAATCCTGGAGTCTTTAATTGTAACAGTTGCAGATCTGTCACCAGAATGCTAAAGAAATGTCAGAGTTGCTGCTGTCATCTGTAGGATGCTGTGAGTCACTAGGTGATAAGTTGCACTCTGATGGTGGCACCTGAACCAGCAGTGTAATATTTCTATGAAGCAGGAGCAGTAAATAACACACCCTGTGTGCTGCCACGGGCAGTACAAAAAATCTTCCACTGACAAGAAGTTTTCCTCACACTGCTGAAATGTTTTTCCCCTTCCCCTACTGCTCCCCAAATGGTCTTCATTACTCTTTATAAAGGAGCAAGAGTGTGTGATGAAAACCAGTGCCTTGAAGGCTGCAGCAGAGGAGCCAGTGCCTGGTGCAGCCCCATGTGTTGTCAGGTGATCCATGTTGTCTCCTGAAGCTGCAGTCCATGGAAGAGGAAGGGGGACCACCAAGTGGGTGACCAAGTAACTCCACTTCTTTATTTTCGTCAGCCTCCTAAACCTAAAAGAGATTTTCAGCATCTTCACTGGGCCTTTCACATCATGAGCTTAAGAGTCTGGAGAATGGGACAACCTGCCCTCTCAGTTTGGGACCATCATACCAGAAAGAATGGGGTGTTCACCTGCACTGGGATACAAGCACCTGAAGGCTTTAACTGTATTTAGAAACGCCTCTAAATGCATTGAAAAGACTGATCCTTGAAGATATGCCTCTAATGTGCAACAGAGTCTTCCCAGTAACTTCTGAAAGGTCACAACAGTGACTTTTTGCCAAATGAACATGGGATTGTCACCGAGGCACGGCAGGGAGCTCCAGGTGCAGTTTGTACACAGGTTGAGTTTGCTCTGGGTTCTTGTGCACTAACACTGGGTTGTGGTGGTCACGAGCAGACCTGGACCCCATGGCTGTACTTCTTATTCTCTTACTGTGTGGGTAACTGAGTGTGGGCACAGGTTGACCAGAGAGGTTGTGTTTGAATATCCTCAAATATATTTTTGAATATGTTTTGAATATATTTAGAAGCCAGCTGGATGTGGTCCTGGGAAACTGGCTCTAGGTGGCCCTGCTTGAGCCAGGGGCCTGAGCTAGATGGCCTCCCTGCTACCTCCCGTGTGAATTACCTGCTTGAGAGTCCTGGAAAAACAACAGTGAGATTTGTGTATTAGAAAAACCCCTCATCTATATCTGAGCAGATAATTCTGCCTTTTAAGCAGGAAGGTGCCCACTGCTGATCTGTATGTCAGCCTAAATTCTAGGTTTTGATTTTTGAATGTAGAAAAGGCTACGGTTCTGGGGGGAAAAAAAGAGTACCTCTTGCTGTCTCTCAGGCTGAGGAATCTCAGACATGGATGTGGATGGGGAGTGGAAGAGCAAACACACCATGGCTCTGAAGGAGGCTGTGCTGCCCCATGCCATAAATAAGGATAGCTCTTAAAGTGTGGCTGTGGCTGCCCACTGGAGGTTTTCTGCAGTGTCTGCCGCCTCCAATGCATGGCTGTGTACAGAGCATAAACTGCAGCTCTGCTGTCCATGTATCTGTCTATCCTATGCAGATGTTTTTCAGGTCAGGTGTGAGCAAGGAAATAAAATGCCTGGCCAGTCAAGTGCAGTCAGTGGGGTGTTGGAAGGGGACAATTAAAGTACAGGCATTTTTATGGGTTAGCTATTTATGCCCCTGCTTTTCCAGGAGCATCATGGATACTGAAATACAGAAAAAACAGTGTGGACTGGTTCCCTAGGGCAAATTGAATGTTTGGAGGTTGCTGTACACAGACTCTGCTTGGGCAGCTCCTGGGATCACCAAATGTAACTGGATCTCATCACTGCAGCATTTCTATAAAGAATTGTCAGACTTGAGTTGTTATGTCAATTAACACCCATTTACCATGCTAGAATGGTGGGTACTGCTCAAATTAGTAGAGACACCAGCTTGTAAATATTAAAGACTTGCTAAGAAAACTGGTAGCTTTTTTAATGGTAGCTTTTTGCACTGTCTTGAGCAAAAAGAAAGACTGCTTTTGACATATACCAAGGGGATTAATCCATAGGCAGCTAATTCTGGGCTTTGGCATGTTTACTGTGAAGTGCAAAGCAACAAGCGCCTACAGCTCTCTGCCATAACTTTTCCATCGAGCCAAACTGTGGGGATCTGTCGTGGCCTAGACATGAGTTATAGTGCTGTTTCCCTCATAAAACCTAGCTGGTGCAGTAGTACAGAGGTAAACTACCTATTTGCTGTGTCATAACCTGTGAAAAGTCAGCTTGGGCTCCTTGGTTGGGCTCATTTCAGATAGGCAGGCGTGTGCCATCAGTCTGACAGTTTAAGGTCTGGTCTGTGTTGGAAATTTGTACTTGTCAGACAAAATGGATCTGATTACACTGCTGTGGCTCTTGGCTTGCAGGTAAATCTTAACTTGCATTCTGGATACTACTTTTGTAGTGATGAGCAAAGGGCTCAATAGCATTTCAATGGAGACAATTGAAAAATAGGTTTTGTTTTGTATTAAATATTTTGCTGTGCTTTTATTTTGGGGGAGGGAGGACTGTACATTAGGTATAATATCTCCTCTGTGAAAACTCAGTTATTTGTGTTCTTTGGTAGAAAGGCTATAATTTCAATTTTTGCTCATGGTTATAAAAAACCCTGTGTGTTCAATCAAAAAGCTTTTATGTGCTTTGGAACTGAGGAATGTGAAGTCATGTTATTAAGCTGAGCCTTATTTCTGTCTCCCCCAGCTTCAGAGCGGGGCTGTGAGATGATGCTGATAGCAGAGCTGTATCTGCTCTGTGCTGGGACAGATGCTTGCCAAGAGCATCTTGAGCCATCTCTGCCTGGCCCCAGAGCAGCACCCACGCCTGAGTGGCGCTCACCCCGTGCTGAGATCTAATCAGCTGCCTTTCCTGACTAGTCTTGAGTCAGGGAGAGAGGATGTATGGCCACAGATGTACTCCCATATCTCATTTATTTGGGAGATGGGAGGAAGAGGGGAAGGAGAGGGAGGTGCCAGAAAACCTGATCTTATTTGCAGGTCAAATCCAAAGGCTTTTGTGATGGTTTAAGGGGCATTTTTTGCCTAAAAAAGAAGTTAATAGGGTCTTAGGAGGTTGACTTTGATTTTGTAGTTAATGAGCAGTGTTAGGAATTTGGTATGTAGAGGTTACATATTATCAGCCATTGCTAGGTTATGTTGCCTCTTGATTTAATTTCTTGTAAATGCTTCCTTTTGAAAATATCCTTACCTTTAGAGTCATGTGAGAAGTTGTATACAAAAGCTATATTTTAAGGGATCAGTGTATAGCCTTTCCAGCTTTATGCCAAATACAAATCCACAGCAGACACACCGTCAGTCTTCTGAAACTCAGCTATTACA
This sequence comes from Horornis vulcanius, assembly GCA_013401035.1. Lineage (NCBI taxonomy): Eukaryota > Metazoa > Chordata > Aves > Passeriformes > Scotocercidae > Horornis > Horornis vulcanius. The sequence goes on from VZUA01027432.1 coordinate 16,303, forward strand.
AAATATCTCAGAATTGTCTCATAGAACCATAAAGTGGTTTGGGTTGGAAGGGACCTTAATTGTGGCAAGCATGGTCCGTACTAACCTCTGGATTGTCTTCAGAAATATTTCAAGACTCATCTTTTTTGTTATGGGTTCTATTTATGCATTTATAGAAGATGTGGCCATTGTCAACTCTTGTAGAAGGAGCTCCTTCCACTAAAATAACTACTATGTGTCTTCCCACAGTCTTGCTGTTGAATGCTTGCTCATCCTGGTCCAGTGATGCTCACAGCCCTTTGTCTCTCTTTTGCATTGATTAATTGCTTTGAACTTACCCTACCAGACAGGGGACATTTTCTGATCCCCTCACTGCCAATGCCCTTATTTGTGTGTGTTCAATTTGGAAGCAGAGACCTGCGGGAGAAAATTATGTCTGATAGCATAGAGGTGGTGGAAATTATGATCCTTGTGATCACCCAGTGCCAACTGATTTTCTGCTGTTGCTGCGGCCTCCTGCTGTTTGCATCCTGTAAGGGCAAGGGCGGTGACTGTGCTGGAATGACACCTCTCTGCACCAGATGTGGATGTGTCTTGTCGCAGTGGTGCCAGAGGGGTGACACCGTGACGCCTCCCGAGTGCCTAGGAGTGACCCAGGATTGTGCTGCAAGCCCACCTGGAGGTGCTCAGAGCGGGTCTTGCAGTGAAGGTTGACTCCTATCATAGTCAGCTCGGCTGAGATCAATGCCACTGCTGCACTCTGGGCAGGACTGGTTTTTTCCCCTCCACTGGTTTTTGGACTGAGTTTAGTAGCTGTATCTGAGGGAGAATTTGCACCTTGTGTAAGCAACCTTGTTGACCTGGAGCTAGAGAGTGAGCTTTTACTCTTCTGTCCTCTGTTACCTGAGTGTCAAACTGTTACCTCAATGTTTTCTTAAGATCAGTTTTAAAATGTAATGCTTTTATTCTCTTCTAAAGCACTTTTGCAGCAGTTCTCAATAGGGGGATGACCATAAGAATGATTCACTGTATTTTTCAGATTGGTTAGGTTACTGTTTTTCATGTTAATGAACATATATTAAAATCTTACTAGACAGCATGGCTGCGAGCAGAGTTCCTGTTGATCCCACTGGGAAGTTTTATCTGTGACAAAGAATTGCAGGATCGGGTCATTATTGTTTCGTTTTAGAAAAATGATTGTGACCTCCACTTGATGTCAAAGCAAATGAAAATCAGGGAAGAAAAATGTTCCCATTTTCTGAGATTTTAGTCTGCAGCACAGCCTGAGTTTGGAGATCCTAACACATAAATAGAGGCTACCCTGGTAGAGATTGTCTTTGAGATAACATACTATTAGTTTGATAAATAATAGTAAAATTACCCTCTGCTTACAATCAAATTAAAAATTTAAGTAGAACTGGCAAGGTCCTGGAGTGTGCCGAGGAATGCCTAGCAATAGAAACCCTCATGGCATTACAGAAGGTAGGCAGTGTTAATTACAGAAGTTGTTTGTCCCACAGAGAAGGAGGTTGGTGGTAGCAGTGATTTATTTCAGAGGGCATTTAGTCATTGCACTATTCCTAGACAAGGCTCTGAATTTGAGTGATACTTAGACTCCTAAATAATTTTTGAAACCAAATTTAGGTGCTTGAGTCATGTATATGTTTTTGAAATTACTCCTGTCTTTCTGTCAGCCGTTTCTACATGGCTGATCTTGGAAGACACATCACCTACTGGATGTGGTACTGTTAAGTAGGAGCTGGGAGCTGAAAGTGTCAAGAGGTTGGTGGATACCTGCCAGCAGCTGCAGTATGGAAAAGGATGATCCGATGTGCCTGGGGTGTTTTTGGAGCTGCTGTGCTCGTGCAGCTGGTCTCTGTGTGCACCTTGCGTCAGAGACACCTGGAATGTGTCATTTTGCTGTCATGTGCACACATCTACCTTGCAGCCCAGAGATCTTGGGTTTGTGGCTCATAGTCACCCTGCACAAGTTCACTGGCTCTTTCTCAGGGGTTTCCCAACACCCGGCAGCCAGAAATCTAGGCAAATACTGGGCAGAGAGGGAAGGAGGACAAAATGAGAGCATCAGACTGAATCTGAGTTGTATTTGCTGGGCAGTTCAGTCCTCCCTGTGACCCTGAGCTGTCCAGGCAGTGGGGTGTTTTAGTGAGATTTCAAGGCTGGAGCTAACAGTCCTCACTGGGACTGAGGTCCCTCTCGTCTCTGGGAGCTTGATCAGGCTCCAGGGCTGGGGAGACAGGAGGATAGAAAAGTAGGCATTGGACTGGGAAGGTATGTAGGCGAATGTGGGAGAATCTCACTCTTCTGAATTAGTCCACACAGCATGAAGAACTGTATTGTTTTTTAATATCAGGGGTGTCAGATATGGATTTGTGATCCTGATACTGCATAATCAATTCTCTCCCCTCTGCTGTGCTTTGTCAGAAACAGTTTTGTTCATTTGCAGTCTGTGTGCATGCTTTCCGTCCTGTTTTGCTGTCTTTATAGATTTTTATCTGGAAGTTGAAAATGTTTTTTGTTGATATTGGGAAGATTGCGCCCGCTTTTGGAAATAGGCGCGCGACACAACATGATGATAAAATAGCCATTTGAGATGCATTCATTACTGCTGATAACAGAATAATGTTGTCTGGAATATTTACAGTTCAGAGAGGGGGTGGATCTCCTCAAGTGTTCAGGAGCCAGTTCATCTCTTTGAACTGCTGTCATCTGAAGTTCAGGCATCTTGCTCTAAACTGCCTGACTGGGCACTCTTGAGACAGCAGAGAGAGGTGTGAAGGGACATAATCCCATCTGGAGATGTAGATCTTAAATACATCTTTTGTGTCAGCACAGGGTGGGACAGGAAGGATCATTCCCTGGAAATGAGTGTCTCTTTCCACTGACTACAAAGGGAGCTTGAGAGGCTTCCTTTGACTTGCTGCCCAAGATTTGGGTAGTTACAGTAGGGGAAATGAATCCCAGGCCTGCTCATTTGGCAGTACAAACATCAATGAAAGTTAGTGGGAGTTAAGGCTTTTGAACCTTCCAAGTGCTGTAGATAATGCCACTATTAAGTTTGATGTTTCCTGTGAGATACTTGCTTGTGTCTGGACTCACAAATGTGATTTGTCAGTTAAGCCTGAGATCAAATTCTTCCAGAGGCCCGTTATGAAGGAGGGAGAATAGTGTGATCCATGATAATGTGAAGGGTTCAGAATCCAATTTTAAGTGGTGCAAGCCCTACAGCAATGTCGTCTGTAAGTAATAGAAGGTATTATTGGGCAGTGACATGCGAAATCAATGTGCTACATTGATGAGCTCCATTGTTTTTGTATGGTATTTTAGGTTAGAGATTACTTTCATTTTAGAAGATATTTGAAAATATATCAAATTTTTAGGGATGCAAAGGGAATGTTGGTGGGCACATGCGTATTGCTCTGTCTTCTGAGTTTTATGAGCACAACTTTTCTTAAATGTGGCATTTTTGTAGGTTTCTGTGACCATTTAAAAGCACGATTATTGATGTAAAATGTGACTGTCCAGATGGCAAAGGAGAGGCTAGTGATAAATGGCCTTTGGGACTTTGCCGAGCATGAGTCTTCTGCCCTATTTGAGTTCATATCTTTACCTTCTAACATGGATGCCCCATGCATCAAAATCTTGGGGGAGCCCTAGGACCCTTCTGCAGACTCTGCAGCCTATTAGAAGGAGTTCTTTGTGGGGATGATTTGGCCACTAAGGTACTCCTTGATTTATAACTGAATTACGCCCTACAAACGGACTTATTTTGGAGATTGCTCACTGGCCTTAAATGGTACTTCTTGTGTTGCTAGACTGCTTGACTTGTTTTATTCCCTGGGTTCTGAGGCGACGGGGGGTCCTTAGGTTTGGCAGCTTGTGCTGAGTTGAAGTGCTGTGTGCTGGGGATCACTATGGCATCACTCGGTGAGTGGCAGCTGAGCACTCAGTTCTCCTGTACCACATGTGGTAGGTCAGGAACGAGCTATAGATGTATTTATGTGTGTGTATGTATACACACACACTTTTCCTCTGAATTACTCTTCTAGCAATTGACCTTCATCTGCAGGGCATGTAAATGCTGCAGTTTGTTAGAGTCCCTGCTAAATACCTTCTTCAAAGTGGCAGAGAGACAACACATACACCTGTACCAGTACTCTTCAGTGGCGAGGCACTGAAGTGTGTTTGGGTAAACGTTGCATCTTCTTTCTCTCTCATGCTTCCCTCCCCCCTCTCTGTTTTGTTTGTTTCAGGTTCTCGGCCTTTTTGGATCTACACAGTGGAAGCTGCATCTTGTGTATGGCGTGGTTAAGCTTGCAGCCTGTCACCTCGGCCTTCCTCCATTTTGGGCTGGTTACTTTTGTGCTGTTTTTGCATGGTTTGCAGGTGAATGCTGGCCTGACGGGAGACTCAACCAGTACAGTACAAAACAGCTCGTGCTCAGGATCTTTTGACTGCAAGGAGGGTGTTATCCTGCCAATATGGTACCCAGAAAACCCATCTCTTGGGGACAAAATTGCCCGTGTTATCGTATACTTTGTAGCGCTGATCTACATGTTCCTTGGAGTCTCCATCATTGCAGATCGTTTCATGGCATCTATAGAGGTCATTACATCACAGGAGAAAGAAATAACAATTAAGAAACCCAATGGAGAGACCACAACGACCACCATTCGGATTTGGAATGAAACTGTTTCCAACTTGACCCTCATGGCTCTGGGCTCCTCTGCTCCTGAGATCCTTTTGTCTCTGATAGAAGTGTGTGGGCATGGATTCATAGCTGGAGACCTGGGGCCATCTACAATTGTTGGCAGTGCTGCTTTCAATATGTTTATCATCATTGCCATCTGTGTCTACGTGATCCCTGATGGGGAAACCAGGAAGATAAAACACCTGAGGGTTTTCTTTGTAACAGCTGCATGGAGCATCTTTGCTTACATCTGGTTGTACATGATCCTTGCTGTCTTCTCTCCAGGTGTGGTTCAGGTTTGGGAAGGCCTGCTCACGCTTTTCTTCTTTCCACTTTGTGTCGTTCTGGCTTGGATAGCAGATAGACGTCTGCTTTTCTATAAGTATATGCACAAAAAGTACCGTACTGATAAGCACAGGGGCATTATCATAGAATCAGAAGGTGATCACCCTAAGGGAATTGAGATGGATGGCAAGATGATGAACTCTCACTTCCTAGATGGGAACTTAGTGACTATGGAGGGGAAGGAGGTAGATGAATCTCGCAAAGAGATGATCCGGATTCTAAAGGACCTGAAGCAAAAGCACCCAGAAAAGGACTTGGACCAGCTGGTGGAGATGGCCAACTACTACGCCTTGTCTCATCAGCAGAAGAGCAGAGCCTTTTATCGCATTCAAGCAACCAGAATGATGACAGGAGCTGGCAATATTCTGAAGAAGCATGCAGCTGAGCAAGCCAAGAGAACCACTAGCTTGCATGAGGTACGGCCAGAGGAACCCGAGGAATTCATCTCCAAAATTTATTTTGACCCATGCTCCTACCAGTGTCTTGAGAACTGTGGTGCCGTTCTCCTGACAGTGGTGCGGAAAGGAGGGGACATGTCCAAGACCATCTATGTGGACTATAAAACAGAGGATGGCTCTGCCAATGCTGGTGCTGACTATGAGTTCACAGAGGGGACTGTTGTCTTGAAATCTGGGGAGACCCAGAAGGAGTTCTCAGTGGGAATTATTGATGATGACATATTTGAGGAAGATGAGCATTTCTTTGTGCGGCTCAGTAACCTCCGTGTGGTGGAGAGTGAGGAACCTCCAGAGCTCAGTAACTCCCCGTACCCAAAGGCCATATTGGCTTCTCCTTGTGTGGCCACAGTGACTATCCTGGATGATGACCATGCTGGTATCTTCACATTTGAGTGTGACATTATACATGTCAGTGAAAGCATTGGTGTGATGGAAGTCAAAGTCCTAAGGACATCAGGTGCACGGGGTACAGTCATAGTGCCATTTAGGACAGTAGAAGGGACAGCGAAAGGAGGTGGAGAAGACTTTGAAGACACTTACGGGGAGTTGGAATTCAAGAATGATGAAACTGTGTAAGTACGCCTTTCATTTCTGTTCTCAGGTCTAGTTATGGTATTTAACCCCACATTTTGTGTCCATTACAGGTGAATGCTGGCAAGGGACAGCCCCCTTTCTTCAGCTTTCCATCAGTTTCCCTACTTACCTCTTTCAGGCAAGAGCCGACAGCAGGATTTAAGAGCTCAAAGCTCTTGTCCCTTCCCTCTTGGGAATGACAAAATGAGGCTTAGAAATACTGGGGGCCAGGGGATAGGAAGAAAATATATCATTCTCTGAGGTCCTATACTAAAGCTAATGGTTAATGGAGAGTTAAGGTAGAGAGAGAAGGAAAAATATGAGGTTTTACTTGACTGGGCAAATACGGGAAAGCCTCTTTTTGAACACCAAGCATAGGGAACACGGACTTTGTTGCAATCCCTACATTAAAGGTTCATAACAATTATTCCAT
>VZUA01027435.1:3603-16018 GCA_013401035.1 Horornis vulcanius
ATAAATCCTCCTGCAGTGACAGATGTGGTTCTGTTGGAGCAGAGATGATCCTGTAAAGAGTCCAGTGGTGCTGAGATGGGTGCAGCCTTCCTCTGGGAACCCAGTGGAAACAGGCTGTGCTGCTCTTTCAGCTCAGGTCTGAATCTCAGCTTTTATCCAGGCAGGAATGCTGGGCTCCTCCCCCTGGGTGGAGCATCTCCCAATGGGATGATGGAATTGTATCAGCCCTGCAGTGAGCCTGGATGGCCCATGAACAGCAGATACGCCCTGGAGGGAGGATAGGTGGTGGAAGAGATAAAGAACCCTGCCCCAGCTGCTTTAACAGCTGCCCATGAACAGAAGGCACCCGCTCTTCCCCCCAGAGTTAAGGAAAAACACCTCTTCAACCAGTTTCAACAGACTGGGAATAGAACACATCTTGCATTGCAAACCAAGACACATGTCAAGAAACAGGACCCATAACCATTCCCATGTCCTTCCCAAACACTCCCACCACAGGCACAGCCATCCCAGCCCACCACTGGAAACCTCAGAAACGTCCACATTCTCCAAGCCCAAGCACTAACACCCAAAGCCAGTAACAAAATCTTCTCTCACTTTGATCACTAATCAAGCACACCTCCAAACAAGCAGGAAAATGCTCCAAGCCTTGCCCACAGAGCAGCTGCCTCAGGAGGGTGATGCTGTTAGTGACCCAAGAAATGGAAATACCTGCTCCTCTTTCCCTGTTCTAGTTTTCCTCTTGCTTAGGAATTTTATTTTCATATCCAGTTTTTAGGATTCATTATAGCCTACTATAAAATGCCAAAAGGCATTCAACTTGTCAGTGCCCATAAATAATGGCAGATTCATGTTCAAGTATATTTACATATCAATTACTTAGGACTCAGTACTACACATGCTCTTGAAAAATATTTTACTTTTGGTTATAAATCAAGACAATTCAATTATGCATTTTAAATACATAATTGTCCTCCCATTTTCATAAATATTGTCAATATGCTATCAGTCTGTAAAAGTGCCTCAGTGAAATGAAAGAATGACTTTTCAATATTTTAAATGTTTTAAAAGACGAATAGTCATTTCATATTAATTCTGAAAAACTGCAAAGCCACATTAGAAAAGCATCCTTGCTATAGTTCTATTAGTCTGTGCTTTCTGTGCACCAATGCAGATCTAATTAAAAATGTGGAGAAATTCCTAAACTACTCCTATAAACTCAAAACCTACAGTGTCTAAAAAACAACCATGAGCTGCTCCATTGTCTAAAGGCAAACCACTTGTACTAATTTCTGAGACAAAAAACCACAATATGCCTTTGTGAACTTTACCCAGCTTTTCAAGATATTTCTGTGCCTTAATATGTGTTTTCTACCTCCAGAAATTGTAATTTTATGAGAATAATCTTAAACTTCCAGAATCAAGACACTATTGCTCTTACAAAATTACCAATCACAGCTTGATGTTTAGAGCTGTTCTCTGAAACACAGAAAGGCAGCTCCAAACCACTCACTGGCTCCAAGGCAGGATCAACTCTCCCTGAAACTTCCTGGATAATTGTTTGTTTAGCTGGTCCTTAAAAACTTGTGGTGCTGGATAGTGCACAAATTTCTAAAATAAACTGCTGTAGGACTCAACTACCTTTTTTGTCTGCAATGCTTTCAGAACAGCTACCCTATGCAGCCACATTTCTTTGCTGCTCTTAACCCTTACTTCTTGCCTCAGGCAGACACTGACCTGCAACACCAGGCAGATTGCTCAGGTTAACTGAAGGCAGCTTCACCTTTCTGTGTCTGATTCTTCTTCCAGCCCTTGAATCATTTGCATATTTGAAGTCAGAGAAAAGGTTGGTCTCTACCTACCTGTTTACTCTCCCTCAAGACAAAAAGGCTCCTCTGTTGTGCTAACAGGAGATAATTCTAAGATGATGCAGCAAGATCCAGCTTCCAAACACTATGTGGATTTTTTCAGTGATTGATCAGACAACATGCTACAGAAACGTCAAAATTTCTAGCAAAAAATACAATAGCTTTAGTGATTATGATTTTCTTTTTAAATTTTAATACTGCACTTCTACAGAACCAGTGCAGAGTACTGAACTGCCAGGAGGAGAGGGCCCTGTAATGAGCAGTGATAACTTTTGTCATTTTCATAGTAATTAACTTCTTTAACAAACTATTTAATTTTTGATCCATGTTTGTAGATGGTAGATGAGCCTTATAACCCACGTTTCACACAAAGGCAGGAAAACAGCAGTCAGAGCCCTAACTTCCAAAAGTGTTCACTAAATTCAAGTATCACCATTTTGACATACCCAGCTGGAGCTGTGAGGGCCATGCAGAGTGTGAGCACTGCAGCAGCAGCTAACACCTGTGGAACAGTGCAGTGCAGCACACAGATATTGTGCACCAGAGTGGCTCTTCAGTATTGAGTGTGCTCAAACCAGCACAGGATACTTCACCCTTTTGTGTGAATCAGAAGAACACACGAGGTGTAAAGAATTTTCATGCTGTGTAGGGAAGAGCTGGGTAATGAAGTGTGTAAAGGGTGCATGATATGTGAATGAGAAAGCAAAAGGATTCCTAATGAGTCTGTAAGAACAGAGTTCTACATTATCTGAAATGACACAAAATCTGACAATTTAAACAAATTCAGTGCTAACACTCTATTTTATGTCCACAACTGAATCTTATTTACATTTCCCTTTTTTCTCCAAAATTATATGCATGCTGACATATGCTGCATGTGTGATAGGGAAGGTTATCTGCTCCTACTGATTTATGGGTTTGCTTTATTGTAGCACTGAGAAATCCACTGCTGACAATCAGTTAAATGCAGCAAACTGCCCACAGCTAGCCTATGCTCTAACCATGAGGAAGTTCCCTACCATAGAAATGTGAATTTCTTATATTTTTAAAACTTTTCCCCTTGAGTAGGTCATTATTCAAAGTTGCAGTGAGAGCAAACAGTCCAGAAATACACAAATATAGTTACTATACCCCAATCTGCCTGAATGTTTGGAGATGTTTTGAATGGTCTGAACTGAACTAGCTCACTCAATTTTAAATTAATTACCCAAAATAAAGACCAAATACATTATACATGGCAACTTTATTTTTATTTCTGAAATCTAAGAAAAGAATATCAAATTTTTCGTCTTAGTATAATGCTATCCCTTATGCACATAACAGACTGCAAATGTTAAGGAAGCTAATACCAAAAACCCCTGAAGCCAAAAAGATAAACTGGCGATAAAAATGTCTTGTATAATAAGGATGTATAAACTGTATTACTTTCACACCAAACACACCTGGAAAAGAAGTGAATTGCAAAGTTATGGTTTAATGATAACCTCTTTCAGAATTCTGGTCACTTTCTCAGATGCCTGGAAAACAAAAACCCCAAAACCTCTGCTTGACACACAACAGTGAGACACATCAGTGCCAGTTATGTGGTGGGCACAGAGATACATCTGAAAATAAACAGGCAGAGAAAGGTGACAGGAATGATTGTCTATTCCATATAATTAAGACAATAATCTGAATTCGGACTAGATTAAAAAAATAAAGTCTTGTGTGTGTTTGATATTAACTATTCCCTGGATATGAGTTAACACGTCAATATGGAACATTTTTTCCTGAGAAACCTTTGCCTTTCTGTCAATAGTATTTTGCCTAAATAACAAGCCAACAGTTGTTAACATCAATTGATTTGGTGAATCTTTAGTCATATCATCAATGACAGGCTTCAAAAAGGGTTTTCAAAGGAACTTTAGTGGGAAAAGGAGAAAAAGAACAACAAACCATGTTGCCCTTTAACTGCCTGTGTTTCAGTGACACTTTCTAATAGGAGTCCTCTGCTAAGGTCAGGGCTAGAGTGTGCTGATGGTAAAACAAAGCTGCTTACAGCTTAGTTGGCTTTTGTACGAGTTTGTGAGGGCAGGTTCTGGTAGCAGGGGATAAGAGGTGAGGAGCTGCCAGGAGCTTCCCCCGTGCCCAAAGGAGCCGATGCCACCAGCTCTGAAATGCAGCCTGAGCCCACCAGGGACACTGGCAACACCTCTGGGATAGCAGAGCTCAGAAGGGCACAGAAAACTGCAAAACAGCAGCTGGAGAGAGGAGTGAGAACAGGAGAGGAACAGCCCTGCAGACACCAGGGTCAGTGGAGGAGGAGGGGCAGGAACAGGTGCCAGGGCCAAGATTCCCCTGCAGCCCATGGAGAGCCAGGAGGGAGCAGATGGGTTTTCAGCTTTAGCCTTTCCAAACCTTGTTGAGTCCTGTGAACAGTCATCCTGTGGTAACCAGGTCCTCAGCATGAACAAAAACAAGCACCTGTGGAGCTTGGCAAGGATGTGAGGGTACTCAGGGATGAGGACTTTGTGGGGATGCCTGGAGCAGGAATTTGCACGTGCAGGGGAGAGCCAGGCACCACCCAGAACCTCAGAAATAGCAAAGGAAACAACCACTTCTACTTCACTGTGGGACAAAGGGGCATAAATGAAGCTCCTGCAGTGTCTCCCAGCAGCTTGAACTGCCAGAACTGAGCCATCCTTCCCTCTCCTGCCAGTATCTAAAAACAGGGAAGACTGTACATTTCCTGCCAGAGCAGGTGCACAGCACAAACTTATAGACAAAAGACAGGCAGGAAGAAGGAAAAGAAAAGAAGAAAGAAAGAAAAAAAGCAATTGGAATTTAGACAGGGAATAGAAAGGAATTCAAGAACCATTGCAATGACCTGTCTAACCTAGGAAGTATTGGATATGGCAGACAGCAAACAAGACCAGCAGAGTGTAAAAAGGGTCACTGGCTCCAGGGACAGCATTTCCATCCAAAAGCCAGTAGATCACCTTTTGCAACAAAACCCCTCACACTTTCCTTTTTTGCCCCCAAGAATTATAGGCACTGACAGCTGACAGATTAACCCAGCAGCAAACCAGCCCAAATCTTCACTTTTCCCAAAAACAATATCCTCAGCTTCACTAAATCAAATCATGGCATGCCTTGATTTGTTTATTTTGTTTGTCTGGGGGCAAGGAGGGACTGTGGGTTTTTTTTGGTTTGTTTGGGATTTTTTTTTCTTTAATACAAATAGACATCTTAAAGACAACTAATGAGAGAGAAAGATCTTTTCAACATTCAGTTGAACCTTTCCTTCTGGAAGATTTCATCTCCTGCAATGTCCTTAACTCTGGCAGCAAAAATAAAAACCAGCAATTCTCTATATTACAGTCCTGAAAACACTTTTTTTCTCTTTATTTCTTTGGTCTCCAGACATTTGGATATTTACAAAAATTAACTGAATCTCAAGTTCCCAAGGAAAAAAATTTTATCTTATCAAACCAGGTGGGAATCAAGTTAAAGGCCACAGGGAAATGACTGACCACATACAACCTGTGAATGCTGCATTAGCCACAAAGACTCATGGGACTGAAATCCTACCTTTAGTTAAGAAAAGAGAAGATTCATTCAATTTTCTGATTATATATTGAGCTAATGGTGTATCAGGAGAGGAAATAACAGACATTTGCTGAATTTTGTGAACAGAATGAAATAAAACATGTAATGTTTTGCCTTCTGCATCTTCAGCCAGTCAACAGGAATGGCACAGCCCCAGCACAAATGCCTAATCCAGGCTCTTTCCATGCTCCCCCGTTTGCTTTCTCTCACTAGCAGAGCTTCACTAGCCCTGGTGCCTGCAGTTAGAAATAGTTAAGCAGTAACACATAAGCAGAATGTATAATAGAAGGCTATAACTACAAGTCAAACGTTGGGCATGCAGATGTTTTGTAGCTGAGAGCTACTAGAATGCCTTTTTGTTTTAAATTTGTTTAAACTCAGTAAGCTTCATCACCAAAATTAATACCTGCTGTTTGTGCTGCAGCAGACAGTAGAAACTACTTAGCAAAGTGATAATCACTGGCTAAGTTGTGTACCTGAGACTTTACTGCACCTGCTTCTCTACCACTAACACGAGTTTCAGAGCTAAATTACATCTCAGGCAAACCCCGATCATCACACGAAGCACGCACTGCAGAGCAACTCAAACAAACAACTCAAACAACAAGCACTTGGGACATCAAGGTACCAGGTGCGAAAAAAATATGCAGGGAGAGTTACAGCTGCAAAGAGCTTACAATATGAAGTTGACCTGTGCTTATTTTGTACTGCAAATTTTCTTCCTAATTTTGCCTTGAAATTTTGCTGCAAACATCCATCTGAAAAGCCACAGCATTTTGTCACTTACTGCTGCACAGAGCATACAATTACAGCAATGTAATTGTCACAGGAAGGTGGCATTTAGAAGCTAGCATCACATCACAATGAACATGAGGAAAATGACTGGAATCACAGAAAAAGTGAGATGAAGGAGACGAAGCCAGATCCACAAAAAGAAGCAATGTGTTGAAGCAGGGACTTCAGCTGTGATGCTTAGGTGCAGGAGATGGGGAAGATGATCAAAGCCCTCCGACAGATTTCCATTAGTAAAAATATCAACAGCAATGAAGCTCTGGCTGCACACAAAAGCAGAACTCCATGCAGGCAGGATGGGCAGCTGGCACTGCTCCAAAGCCCACGCCTGATCAATATTCTCTCAGCAAATACTCCAGTTCTGTCTGCAAGGGGACCAATGACCTCAAGACACATCTCTAGAAATAACTTCTACTCAGTACACACAGACTAATGTCTTCTCCTCTTGTTCAAAAAAGAAAAGAGCAACTGCAGCTCCATCTGCAAAAGGAAGTGTCAGAACATTCCAGGCTATGATTCCAGCCTGGGAATTTTAATTAAATACAGATTATCCTGCAGTGCAGTCAGATATTTTAGAAACCTTGAGTTAAAGAGTACAAATCAACCCTTAGAATTAGTTATTTGCCTAATTTTCCTATTTTTCTCCTCAGTCTACTATTAGGAATGATATTTTAAGCATCTAAGTCTCGCAAATTCCGTTTTAGGAGTGAGATGTTCTGAGTTCAGCACTGCAATGCCCAGAATTAGCACACCTTCACTTCTGTGAAGTGCCTTGAGAAAGTTCCCACTCACAACTCCCCAGCAAACCTGAGTATGGATCAGGAACTGAAAAGTCTGCCCAGTGGTTCATACTGAATTAATTTTCCTCCCAGATCAGCCCTTTAGGAACTCACCCTCAGTGTTCTCACCATGATCTGGGTTTTCCTGTGCACTGTTCATGGTCCTACTCAGCCCTGTTGCTGCAAAGGGAAGCTCCCAGTCCAAACCCAACATTTTTACCTTTGGATCAGCAGTCAGCAACTTGAATGCTTGATAGACTTGTGCTTCTTTCACACCTCCACCCAGATCCAAGAAGTTGGCTGGCTTTCCACCATTCAGGGATATTATATCACACGTTGCCATTGCAAGTCCAGCTCCATTGACTGTAATTGCAAACATCAAGTGCTTATAATTCACACGGATAAGATTTGTGAAAAGGCTTCAAATGTATCAGCACAACCCCAGGACATGGCTCAAAATGTTACACAGCTATTTCTAAATACTAGTGGCTATTCAGGGATATCCAATGCAACAAATAATTCAAAATCTGGTGTAAACACACCAATATTTAGGGTTCTTTTGGCTTAGATGTAGGCACCTTCCTTTAAGTATGTATGATCACTGGAACAGTAATTGTGGCAATGCAGAACCTTCTGATTTTATTAAAAATACAGAGACATAAAAACTTCTGGGAATAGTGATGTGAAGGACAAATGGACTCTTTAAGCTCCTCTCCCATTGCTCTCACAGCAGTGGATGCTTTGAGTTACTGTATCACAGATAACTCAGTTTGGGGAGAGACCTCAGATGCTCCTAAAACTGCCTTTTATTTTAGATTTGCAATAGTCTAGAAGCATTTCCATGGGTAGGAAGATCTAAACTGGGAAAAGTGATGAGAATTATGTGTCCCCTTGATGTTGCTCCTGTTGGACAAAGGCTCCTGTGTCACCCAGAATACAGACCACTAATAGCATGATGTTGGCAATTATTATGTTTTGGAATCTTTTAATTGTTTTTTTAAATTGAGATTGAAGTCTCAGTGTCACTTACTGAATCAACTGCAACACGTTAACAGAATCTTCCAGATTTGTGTTTGGAATACACAACTGAGCCAATATAAGTGCTGGGTATTTTCTCACCAAGTCAAGAAAAAAAAAAACCCCACCCTAATTTAATTAGATTAATAATAAAATGTTGCATTGGCTAAGAGAATTTGTACAAAATGAAAATTATTTAGAGTACAGATGACTTTTCTACTTATCTCTTCTACACAGCAGAGTAATTTCTGTTGTACAGAAATTTCAGGAAAATAAAAAACCTGACATTTCCAAGCAGATTCTTTAGCAGCTTTCGTAAAGGGAAATGGAGTTTAATATTCAATTGTAACTGGGAATGTCACATTTATACAAACATACTTTCTAAGTGTCTTTTAAATAACACACTCTTATTTTTTAAAATTAATGATGAGGTTTTGATGACTTTTCTTGTTTTATTTTAATTACTGGAAAGACCAATTACATCAGGTTAAAAGCTCAGAAATTGAAACTGCTCAGCTGCCTTCTCTCTGACACCACTCCTGCCCTGCTTGTGTGCCGTGGCCATCAGCACAGTTCCCACACAATTTGAGTTTCATTCCTGCAAGCCCTTGTGGAAGGACAGACAACACTGCAGAAATACTCAGTAAAACAGACTGAAATTCTGTCAAGGGTGGCCTGAATGTCAGATGTAAACAAAGTCTGTAGACTGAACAAGTGTAAATTTGTTTTCTAATGTCTTTTGGATATATTTGTTCTTACCAAAGCAAGCAATGTTTCCATCCAGTCCTATATATTTTAAGTCATATTTGGCAGCTTCATTCTCAATGGGCTCACTTTCAGACTTGTCATCCATGGCAAATATTTCTTTTTGCCTAAATTCTGCGTTGTCATCAAAGTTTATCTTGGCATCGAAGCAAACAACTGGAGGAGAAAATAAAACAACACCCAGACATTTAGAGCTTACAGTTCAGCCAGAGCCTCTGAAATATTCCAGCCCCTCCAGCAGCAAGGGGGAGGTTGCTTTGGGAATGATGCTGCCTCCAGCAGAGGAGCAGCTGAACTTCTAGCACTGAGTCCAGCAGGAAAAGGCAGGTTTTCCATAAATCCACTACTGAGAAAAGGCACAGCAAGATCTCCACACCACACAGGAAGATCTTCTGTGTCTGCTACAAGCAAAGCTCCTGCATGTTATGAGGGCAGTTTCTGTGATTTGGACAGCTGGGCTGCAGCAATGGCACAGGAGAGTTTACCTTCCACATTTTGAAAGAGTAACAGATAAAACAGGTAACACCAACCCAAAGCCATGTGTGGTAACATGCAGTCATTCAGAGTTGAGCAACACAAAATGCTTTCCTTAGCCATATTTTGAATTTCTGATGTTATTAACTATACACACATTATTTCATTAAAGAGCTCCAAAAACCTGAAGCCAAATATGTTAAAAATGACCAAAAGATTACTTTTAAATAAGGAAAATTAAGAAAGTAAATACAAACCCTCTCATCAATATCAATATCAATATCCACAATAGCTGTAAAAGCAAATTAAAAAGTTGCTAAATCTGACTACATTAAATAAAAGATACAAAGGACTGGCTAGCAGCCACAATATTCACATAAACACACCAGTAACAGAAATGCCTGTAGAGTGTTATTTGCCTATTTTCTGACTCATTATTTCTATGGGTTTGCATAGGCAAATGCCTCATTAGATTAAAATGTTCTAAGTAAATGTAAGACTATATACTTATCATATTACTATGCAAGTAATTTCCCTTGTACTGTGTTCAGATTATAATTACTGACTTAAGCATAATTGATTTCTCAAGGCAAACCAATCAAATTTAAGTGCCTTTAAATGCTGTGTCCATAAAAATCTAATAGTTTTTCTATCTGCTGGTGTTTTTTATTCACATTGCCATTGGGACATGTCCATGGTACAGGGGCACGTGTTCACGAGCATTGCACACATCTGGAGGTCAATGACAATTAATAGGACAATTTTAGTCTTTGCTATAGATACTCATCAATTAAAATAACAAAACACACAAATTTGTTTGGTAAAAATGTAACTGTTTAATATACAGTTTCTTAATTTAGGAAAAAACANAATGTTGATTTTTAAAAAATTATTTCTTAATATTTGGCTTGTAACTGATAACAGATTAAATTAAAACTATCAAATTTCACTTCACTGACTGCAGTTTCAGAAAATTGTTCATGAGTGTGTATAACAAATACCTTGGAAGAGTCCAGACCTTACCTGGTCAGTCATCATGTGGGAATGTGCCAAAAGCAGAAATATCTGCAGCTCCTAACATGCTTCTAATGCACTAGAGCTGCTTTAATTATTTTTTTAGCAATGAAATAAGACAATTTTTCTTCTTCAAGCTTTCACTGCTTAAATTGCTAAACCCACTCAAAGCTAGAGTACAACTGCAGTTTCAGAGCTCTGTTTACCTTACAAACATCCTCCATGTCACATTATTAGAAACACATTTCTACAGAACATTCATCTTTAACAAAGGCCACGCTGTACAAAGTAGCAGCAAAAACATGTATTAATATTTATCAAACCATTTTCACTATCAAAAGCACATTGTTACATGCATGATGGATTATACAAATGGATTTTTTCCCAAACAAAAATGAAAGAATGCTCCAACACTTATATTCATGAAGTACTTCTGTTGTTTTTGTTAGCAGTATAGCATTTTTGTCATCTGTCAATTCAACAGTTTACACTGAGAGCAAACAAAACAAAAATAAACAAACAACAACAACAACAAAAAAGGGAAGTTTCAGGCTTCTGACCCATTAGTGTTAACAAAGAATTTGCTAGGATATTAAACAAGGAAACACATACAACCTGATGGAAATCCACACAAGTGATAAACACAAAACACAGCAAGAAATAAATCCATCTTATCCATTACTTTGACAAGAATAATGGGCTTCATACAGAGACTTATATTTTATCATTATGAAGAGCTGCATTAAGCTACACAAATCTTCCATTTGTTTTATCTTTATTCTCCTTTAAGACATTTCAGATGGAGAAACTGCTAGCAAAAAAGGAATAAGCACAGGAAGACTCCCGTGCATTTCTGCAAGGAAGATGGGTTTCACAGCTTGAAACCCACTCTGTTTCTGCTCCTCAGCTTCCTGGATGCAAAACACATGGGGAAAAACCTGGGAGGAAACAGCACAAAAACTCCTACCATCCCTCAGACCGAGCCCTTCTGACTAAATATGCACAGCCATTCCAGAGGAGCTAACTTGATGACTTAGCCAAATCTTTATTTCCACAGTGCCACCTTGCAGAACTCCAGCAAGGATGCAAAGTGAGCACCACCACGGTTCTTTCCAATCTTTAAGGGCCACATTTTATTTCCCCTCATTATTTACTGTCCCCTCCCTCACTTGCCTCTACTTACACTTTAATTTCCCCTCCTGGTACCCACCAAATAAGCCTTCAGCTCCTCAGTGAAATGGAACAGTGAGGAGGTAACTGTGATCCCCCTGGACCAGCCCCACTGTATTTCAGCATCCCTCAGGCACCTTTAGTTCCTCCCCTCTTCACCTTTGTCCAAGTTACTTGGACCAAGCTGACAAATGGAAGGAAAGCTTTCAGCTGGAATATCAACTATTATAATGAGGTGAAAGCTAATTCAGCTCCTTAGTTTTACCCTACACCTCCTCAGCCCTGTAGTCATGGTGCAGGAAGGTTCAGTGACCCTTCTTCTTCCCAAAGGATGTAGCCAAGTGTCTGTTTCAGCTGAAATTTGGCCTGTGCTCTAGTAGACTGCAGAGTAATGCACTTTAAAATTTAAATTGCCCATATGAAGGCAAACATAAAAGAACAAGTTTCTTTTCACACAATCTCAGTAATTCTAGAAGCATTAACACACACAAAAAACACCTCAAAAAAACCCAACTCCACAAAACAAAATCAAGAAAACCCCAACTTTGTACACAAGCAGAAGAGCAGAAAATGTTGTTGTCTCTCACCAAGCAGAGGCTGTAGAAGCCAATACTTCCAGTATTTGGATGAAACAACAAAAGGTATTGAAATATAAAATCTGCCAAGGGAATATTTATGAATGTTGTTTAAATTATATTACAAAATGAAATTAATGCAAAGCTGCTGCTACATCCTTCTATGCAATTTAATTTATAGTTTGCATAAATAAAGAATTATAATGCATTCATTTGTTTCCTTCAGTTTCTTACCTTGCCCTTCTGGAGTTTCACCAAAGGGATTAACTTCAACCTGAGTGGCATCAATTTTCAAGAAAAGATTATACAGCTTCTTAATTTGATCTGCTGCCTAAATGTGATCAAATGATTTACAATTACCACACAGAAAAAG
>VZUA01027438.1:0-24113 GCA_013401035.1 Horornis vulcanius
CCGGAGCGGGGCTAGCGGCGGCCGTGCGCGGAGCGGGGGGCGAGGAGCGGCTGGAAGCGCCTGTGTGTAACGTGGCCGGGCGCGAATCCGCCCCACGAGGGCTTTTAATGAAGTACAGATGTTCCCTAATATAATTATATCGTCCTCTCCCCGATAATTGGCTTTGGCAGCCGCGCCGATCGAATCCCCCCGCGCGGCTGCCGTGCGCTCCCCCCGCCGGCACCGCAGAGCCGGGGCCGCCCCCGACACCGCACCCGGGCACTGCCCTGGGGACCCCCGGCTGCGGCGGACCCCCATGGCCGGGGCCCTGATCCCCAGAAACCGCGTCCTGAGACCTGCGATTCCAGCGGAAGCTTTTGGCTCACAGCAGGCGAAGGGGCAGCGCTTATTTACTTATTTCTTAAAGTGCATGTCCTCAGAGAGCGTGGGCTTGCTTTGTAACTGGGCTGCCCGTAGTCAGCGAGGATGAAACAACGTGGTTGTAGGACGGAAAGGTTGGTGCACGCATTGGGAAAGGAAGGACCTTGTCACTAAACAGGAGCTCAGCAGCAAAGGATGTCCTGGCCGGCTCCCCCTGTGCAGCTCCCTCACTGTACCTGTGCTCTCCACGGGCCAGGTGAGCTGCAGATGGTTAAAACACCCCAGTTCTCCCCAGCTTGGTTTGTCTTTAGGGAAATTGCCAACGAGGACACGCTAATACAAGCCAGATGTGTGGGTGTTTTATGCATCTATGTAGGGAAAACGGATCAAGCCCACAAATTCATCTTGCAGAGGACAAGCAGCCAACACAAGGTAATGATTTCTAGTCACTACAGGCCCCAGACCACACTGCTTTCACCCGATGACTCAAACCTGAAACCCAGCCATGCCATTCCTGCTGACACCTGGACACTATGAGTTGTGTAAATACTTCAGATAAGCAGGATTAGGGAATTCTTTTAGCCCAGGTTTGCAGAGGGGAGCCACAGAGAGCTGACACATCTGTACTCACCTGTCAGCTATGGGCAATCCTGCTTGTTAACACAAAGTACAAGCTGAAAATCCATCCCCATCCCCAAAAGAGATTCTGTCCTGCCCAGTCCAGGGTCTTAATCACCAGCTCTTATCAATTTAAGAGAAGGCAAGCAACTACAGTTCTTTCAAGCAATTACAAACATCCCAGTCCGAGCCCACAACAATAGTCACAGTTCCATTTTGCATTTATCAGTAGCACCAAGGTGATACCTGCGAACAGAGAATCATTATGGACCTATGGAAAGGGTAAAGGGGTGGCTCTATGCAGAGTCAGGAGCTACATCAGTGTTAATCCTGGTCTCAGCCTGAGGAGCTCTGCCTTTGCCTCAGCAGGAACAGTAAAATGCTCCTTTTTTTCACACCTGTGCTCTGCAGGTTTCTGAGGGACCAAAACAGACAGGGTTTCACAAGCTGGGCAGCACATGGAGCATCCTTGGTTTGCCTTCAGCTGGGCCTCTGGGGTTTTTCTCACTCTGTAATATGTCCATGGCTGCTCAGGAGACAGAGAATCCAACACAATCACAGATATAAGGGATGCTGGTCTTCCAGACACAATTTTTCATGTCTGCTTTTAGTTCTTGATTCAGTTCTGATCCCAGAGGTTCAGGCATGGAGAAGATGTAGTGTCAAGAGGCAGCTGTGTGTATTCCCTGAGAGCAGATGCCTCTGCAGTGGATGGCTTAGGAGCCAGGATGAGGACAAAGAAGCAAAGACTATCTTCTCCTCCACTTTCACTTCAGCCATAGTAGAATCTTTTCTTAGAAGGGTATAAATATAGAAGAGGTGAGGGAAGTACAAAAGCATCACAACCAGGAACAACATGACTTGAAACAGAGGACAAGCAACCTGACAGACTGATTCTGCAGTAACTCTTTCAAGCTCTTTACTTTAAATTTTTTTTGTTTGATTTTTTTAAAAACTTTTAAAAACCAGCTCATCATAATTACAGACTCACACTTAGACTTCCCAATCTTCCTCTAAAACCAACACAGAAATTACTTCAGAGAACTACCTGGTTTAGTTTTCCCTCAAGGGCAGATGCAGGAGAACATTCACCTTAAACAAGGGAGTTTTCCAGCTTGTGAGCTCTCCAGTGAAGGTACAAGCAAACTCTCACACTTACCTTATCCTTGCTTTTCTTGTGCTTCATGGCTGACCTCTCAGCAGGAGCTTTCTGCTCCCCCCAGTTATAGAGATAAACACTTTTCAGCTCTCTCTCACTGACTGAGTTTCTCTGCCATCTTCCCAGGTGTAAAGCTGATAAGTGTGTGATTTCCAAGGATCAACTCTGTCAAAGAGGGGAGGAACAGTGGACTTCCTCCTCTCTGACCTCCTATATTTCCTGTCCTCCACCCATTATTAAAGGTAGATGGTTCAGATCTGGCTCCAGCTTGTTCCTCAGATATTCCAGGATAATCTTCTTCAGGCTTTGTCCTTTGCAGTATACTTCTTGTTTCTGTGCCCCTCTGCAAACAGGTAGGCATTGTTTCCTGAAAGCATTGTGCTTGTATTCTCCTGGAAGCAGAAAACAGGGAAACTTACTGTAAAATTCAACCAGTAATAAGTCAATCATTGATTCTGTTCTTTATTTCATTCCATTTTTAGAATAAATGCTTTCTTAAAAGAAGGTAACATAACTGTTTGATCCTGAACAAATAACATCTTTTCTCCCTGGTACACGGCACCTGTCCAACATTTTATTAACTTTGCTAATTGCATTAAGCATCCTGCAGTGCTGAACAGCCATCAGCTGCTGGATCCCAGATCACTATAGTCGACCTGGCTGTCAAATGAGAAAAAAAAAAAAGAAGACATTTTAGACCCAGAGTAGTAACCAAATAATCATACAGTTCTGAATTCTGCTCAGCTCCTCACAGTGATCATATTTTATGAACTACTGGAAGATGGTGTTAGGATTCACACAAAAAATACGAGCTGTATGGGTGCAAGTGAGATTGATTAATAGATCTCACATGTTCAGACATTCCTACAAACAAGAAAAATTAGGTTTCTCTGTGTGAATATTTTATGCAGATTTTTATGCAGATAATTTGTACCTGCTCTTTCATTTTGTTACCTGTAGAATTACATGTGAACATAATAATAATAATAATCTAAATTTGCATACACAAATTACTGGAAGGTCTGGATCTAGCACACTGGGGAATAATTTCTGGCTGGAAACATTAGCAGTGTGATAACTATTTAGACAACTATATGAAATGAAATAAGTACTTGTCAAACGAAAAATGCATTGTTATGAAAACTGGAATCAGTATAGTCTCAAATAAAACTGGAGCCTGTGAAAACGAGTTAATCAGAAATTCTCTCCTGCCACTCCCCTGCCTTATTGCTTTTTCTGTTTCTTTCCTCCTTTTGTTGGGGTGAAATCCTGCAGAGTTGAGAGCTGGGGAGGCAGAAGCAGCCAGACCATTCTAAAGATGTGGAAAAGCAGTAAATCCTGGCTCACAGCAGAGGGTTGGCAGGATCTCTCAGTCCAGGCTGGTGGCTCTGCCTGCAGGGGTCAAACATGCCTGTGCCAGAGGGGGACCTGGCCAGGCAATGTGTGCCACACACACACAGGGACTGCTGCTGCACTCACACTGTGTTTGACATGGCAAATGCTGGCCTTAATTTTGGTCCTGATGGTAGTCACGACCTGAATTCTGCTCAAGAACTGACAGGAGAAGCAGCATGGTCAGAGAGAACAGACAGAAGAAGCTGCAACTGTCCTGCAGGCACTGTCAGGCAGCGGGTTCCAGCTGACGTGCTCCCATTTTTAAGAAGCACAAGGGCATTTCGACCGTAGTTTTGTGAAAGTAGTATTATTTCTGCCTTTCCTTATTTGTTCACCAGGAAACCCATTCTACAGCCAACCAGAACAAAACTGTGTGGAAGGAAGCAGGGAAAAAAAAGAGAAAAGAAAGAAAAAGCCAGTCAAGCTACTGCTAATCATATTAATTTATATATGTTGTTTATAATTAGCGTTTTTAAGTGTTCATTTTCTTTCTTCAATAAAGACCACATCTCTCCAGGACCCTCACCATGTCCATTGTTTTTATGACAGGCAGTAGAGATAGGTACCAATTACTTGGCTCTTATTTAGTGAGTACTCCAAAGTACTTTGATGCAGCAGCATTGTAAATTCTCTGTAGCAGCTAATTGTCTCATTTTAATTCATTTTTAATGAGACACCTGGTAGAGTGAAGAAACATCACAAAACCACAAAAATCCCAGAATACTTTTGAATTGGTCTCCCAATCTCTCCTTATTTCTGCTTTCCTACAGAAGGACTTTTTGGTACTAGTACATAAAGGTGCAGCTTCACCCAGCTGTGTGACAGCATTGTTCCCTGTCACATCATAACCTTCTCCCACAGGTGAGGGAGGATGGTGGTAGAATCTACAAAACATCATAGAAAAAATCCAGGGAGAAGTTTCTGGTCTTCAGATGTTCTCCATCTTCATAACTGCTGTCTCTCCAGACAACTGAGCTACATTTCCTCTGTTGCCAGCAGGCTGCAGAGGGAAGTGCAGGGTTCTGAAGGAAGGGTTGGGTTCTCACTCATCATCATTTGACATGCAGATGTGACTCTCAGATAAAAAGAAAAAAGGTGGCAGAGGTATATTTTCTTCACCAGCAGCTGATTCATTGCATTCTGTGTTTTGTGAAAGGAAAGATGTGTCCTCTGACAGTCACCAGCATGGTTTCCTCAGTTAAGAAACCCTCTCAGTTGTCACTCACATGGCTCAGTGTTACACTCTGTGCGAACTTCAACATCCAGATTTATTGACTCAACAAGAGAATTCATTCCAGTAAGACAGAACTGCCCAAAACTCTGTCAGCAGTTTGGCTTCAGCAGGTCCCTGTCACAGCATCCCTCGTCTCTGCTGCTGTGGTGGCTGGAGGGAGAAGGAGCACACCCCAAGGCAGCCCGTACCCAAATCACATGAGGAGCTCCTAGATCAAAACCAGCACTGCAAGTGGAGAAAGAGCCCTGGACATTGAGAAACGTATGTGGGATGTTTTCACTTTAATTAGAAAGGTACCTGTGGTGGCAGATTGATGATGTTTCCACTGAGGGATTTACTGTAAATTGAAAGGCACACCCAGTGAGTTCTGTGGTTTCACTAAGACATTCCCCTCTCAATTTTGGTAATTTGCTGTGCCCTTTTGTTAGTGCTGGGATAATTTTTACCAGGTGAGGCCTGTCAGCAGCCACAGGGCAGTGTGGCTGTCCACAGCCACCACAGCAGTTATCATCCCTGGAGCAGCGTCCCCACATGTCCCCAGGGTCAGTCTGGAGCACTTGGTGGTGACTGAGCCCTGTCCTTGCCCCACATTTTACCTGACATTCCTTAATGAGGATCTGGTGAAGGGTCAGGGAAAGCCCACAAGTTTTAGCAGTAGCTGGAAAGCAGCTGTGGAGGCTGATTCTGTGGCTGAGGACTCCCAGCCAGGCACAGCCAGCAGATGTGCCCCTCTGGTCAGTGCTGCCCAGATGCCATAGCCTGCAGTCACTGGCTGGTTTCAGCAAGGGAGAACTCTGGTCCAGGCTCAGTTTCTTTGATCTTTAACAGTATAATGGCATTTAATGCTATTAGCATGCCAAAAATCTGGCTGCTTCTTTTGTCCACATTTTAGCTGCTTTAGTGCATAAAGGAGCTTTGCACATTTGGAGTTCTGGGACAAGGGGCTTGTTGATTCCAGCAGAAGAGCTCTCAAGCCTTTGGTACGGGCATGGTGGAGTACCCAGCACAAACACTCAAGGGTTTTATCCTCCTCAGCTGCAAAACTCCCCTTCAATTTTGCTGCTTCTGGGAAATGACTAAGGGTAAGGTGAGCTGGCCCCTTGCATAGAAGGCTGCCAAGCTGCTGAATTTGTTTGCAGCAAGGGACTGGGGGTCATGTTGTGACCATACGGTCAGGGAGAGCACCACTTTTGGGAATGAGAATTCATGTATTGAATCTACTGTTACAGAAAAAAATCCCTGAAAATCCCATAGCATTTAAGAACTCTTTGTTGATGAAGATTATTTTGACAAGAACTCCGGGAAACTTATTTTCCCACTGAAAACCCATTTTCAGGCTATTTTTGTCTTTACTGTTTTTCATCTCCTTTTCTAAGATGGATTTTTTTTCACCACAGATGAGATCCCAAATTCTTTTCAGACTTGGACAATGGTGCAGTTGAAGAGGGTGACAACAACAAGCTGCTTCTCAAACTATCCCACAAAAGACTTCAGTCAGGATATTTACAATAAATACAGGCACCAAGTGTGAGGGCTCCCGTTTCCTGGCAGCATTGCTTTACCATTTTTTTCTCTGGAAGGAATCTATTACATCAGTGGCCTTGGGAATGTATATTGAGATGGTTTAATCAGAGTTGAAAATCACAGCACAGAAGGGGCTTCAGTTCTCCTGGCTGGACACGACGTCCCCAGTTTGGGAGCTGCTGAGGAATGTCACTGATATCACACAGCCTTTAGTCTCTGTCCAGCGTTACAATGGCTGGTGGCAGCGTTGTGGCCCTGATTCAGCAAAGCACTGAAGCACATGCTAAACTTTAATTTCTTCAATTAGACTTAAATACATGCTTAGGGCTGAGGATATGCCACAATACCCACAGAGATCACAGTGCTGTTGAAGAGGTAATTTGTTTTGGCCAGTGAATCCCTCTGTAGATAAAGGTTTTGTCGACTTTCCCGTGCTCCTGTCTGTTGCTTGGATCTCCCTGTTGCCTTTATCCTTACACTGCTGGGCAGTCTTTCAGGACACACCACTTCCTCATTATATATTCATACAACATCAAGTGCAAATAGGGATGTAGTTTCTATAGCTCTCATAACACCAATAATTACAACAGGAATAGATTTAAGCATGGGCTTTATTGTCCTCCTAAATGGAGGTTTATATTTAGAGGTCTTATCTTTCTTGTGTTTTCCTCCATGTGTGAAATGGGTCTTTACTCAACCCAACTTGCTTTAGATCCCCACGAGGCAAAGTGTCTGTGGGTGGAATGATATCTATTTGAAGGGAACAATATTATGTGAGGAGTAAAGATTAAAAGGTCTGGAAAACTTCTAAGACTTCAGCTGACATATTGAGTAATGCCAAGGCTGTGGCCAAGTTCCTCTGTGGCTTGGAAGCTATGGAAATGCAGAATGTTTCTGCAGTAAGTTAATCTACTGATAAGAACCTAAAACAGAGTTAATTACAGAGCAGGTTCAAGGGAAAGCTGGGCTGAGCCTCCGGAGTTATTGCATCAGTGGCACACACTGAGGTTTGGGAAGGAGAGCAGGATGCAGGCATGTGTCCCTGGGAGAGGGAGTGAAGTCCCTGGGAGAGGGAGAAGTGGCACCCCTGGGAGAGATGGGCCCAGGCCCACTTTGCTCCAGCAGTGTCAAACTGACTGTCAGCAGGAGCAGATCCAGGCTGGAAATTCTCAGTGAGTTCCAACGAGTGCTGGAGTCAGCTGCATAATTGCGTGAGAGTTGTGAGGGAATGACAAAGGTGGATCTAACTCATCATCCAGGGGCAAGTTCTAACACTGCTGGACAAACATTTTGCTGAAGGGTCTTTCTCAGCTATCAGGTTTTTATCTGAATTCTGTCGACTGCATTCCTCGGAGGAGGAAAAAAGCCTGCAAGGGCAAACCCTCACCCAGACAATAGTATGTGTTTGATTGACAGTCATGTACTTTTTTTTTTGTTTGAAATTAGATTTTTCAAAGGAGTCGGGTCAAGGGCTTTCTCTTGCAGAAGATCAAAGGTTACATCCTTTGCTCATCTAAACCAACTTGGCTTCAGTGACTCCTTTGTTGATTTGTAGCAGTTGAGTGTCTCTACCAAAAATACAGCCCAGACATGAAATCAGCAGCACACCCATGCCTGCTTTCCAACTATGAAATAAAACATGATTCATACCCCAAGCACAGAAGTGGAATGAAAAAGCAAACAGAACACAAGGTGAAAAGTAATTATATTCCCTTAAT
Source organism: Horornis vulcanius (assembly GCA_013401035.1). Classification (NCBI taxonomy): domain Eukaryota; kingdom Metazoa; phylum Chordata; class Aves; order Passeriformes; family Scotocercidae; genus Horornis; species Horornis vulcanius. Next base: position 8,009 of record VZUA01027438.1, read on the forward strand.
TGCAGATTTTAAAAAAAGTATAACACCAAAAATTGCTAATGATATTCTTTCCTTTTAATAACCTGTAAAACATGAAGGCAGCCTCTTTATTGAATCCTGGGTTTTGCTACAAAAATAAATATTGTAGGAATTATTGGAGCATGCATCTGATTAAAATCTTCAAAAAATGCTCAGTAAATGTAAGAGCTATTAAGTTGGGCTGAAACATATAGATCATATTTAAGCTGAAAGGAGGTAAATAACCCATTGCTAGAATATGATTGCCATTGGCAGAAAATAAAATAATGTGGATTATGATAAATAGTGCAGCCAGTAATGGAAGCTATGGCCAGCATTCCCAAAGGAGGCACCACCCACAAGTGGCAAGTAAAGAAAGTAGTAAAGTAAATAAAGTAGTGGCAAGACTGGAAGTACAAAATCTATTTCATAAACCACAGGTTTGAATGTGGAGGGAGTTCTGTTCTGATGGCTGAAATCACAGCACAGAGTAGCGGTGTGGTAGCAGAACTTCATCTAAGTTAACATTCTGATTTGTTACCATTTTCTCCTGCTGTGTGACAGGCAGGGACTGAAGGGGTGTGTGTGCACTGGGGCAAAGACTATTCTCCATTTCAGCCCAGCCTGCAAGGTGACAGTTTGCTTTAATTAGTTTTAACTTGTTCAAATTACATAAACATTGATTTTCACACTTACAGGTTGAGTAAGTAGATACTGTCAAAAGAAAAATTAAAAGAAAAATGAGAGCATAAGAGTAGAAAGGGCTGAGCAGCAGAGAGGAAAAGAAAACTCTGAAGAGCTCTGCGAGATGAACACAGCAGCCACCTTCACCAGGTATTGCCTCATATTATATTTTCTCAGTGAGAACAGAAAGTAATTTTGATTTTTGCCACATAAGACATTTAGGCTCGATGTCTGTGATGGAGTCTGTGTGACTTGAGAACCAGCAGAATAATACTGTGTGTGTCCAATATCATAAAACACAATTTATTTGCTTTTTCCATCAGAACACACTATGTTCCTGTGGGGGCATAATTTTAGAGCTCAACTCTCATGCTGGCTCTGAAAGCTTCTATTAAGACAGAAATCTCCCAGATAATAGAAAACTGTCTCAGGCCTATTCTCTTGCACATCAGGCTCTGTCTGTCCATTCGGGAGTTTATAGCAAGCTCATCTTCACAATAATAGAGAGACTTTAAAAAAGGTCTTCAAAGGCCAATGATTTCCAACAGCATCCCTCAGCATCCCTGTTTCCTTCCTCTACTGTTGTCTCTTTTTCCACCCTTGCTCTGACAGGCTGTTGTCAGTACTGGTAGAGAGAGGGATATTGCCCTGGGTTTGGAGGGTGGCAGGATTATTCAGTGGGGAGGTTGAACTTGGAGTCCTGAGCAAAGCCCACTCTGTCAGTGAAGCTGAAATTCCCCAGGAGCAGCATCCTGTGCTTCCACATCTCCCCAGATGCAGCCAGGCTTTCCCCAGAGGGGAACCTATTCCTGCTTTTCCCAGAGGAGGGGATCACAGACCCTAGGCTTCTTTAGAGAAAGATGAATAAATGAAAGAGGAAAAAGGAACACAGCAGGCAGCCACGTTTCATTACTTTTTGATTTAGTCATCCAGAGTTACAAAGTGATAGTAAACACTGTTATCTCTGTGTTCTGGGTGGGTGTGAAACAGCTTTAAGGAAATACTCAAAGCTGTTATTGGCTCATTTTGTGCTGTAGACTTTTCTAATAGAGCTGAATTAACTTCTCAGTACTGTATCACAGAAGGAGACTAGGTTAATTTAATATCTAAAAATGTTGGCCCAAACAGGTGACAACACTGCCCTCCATCAGCCAGTGGAGAGGAAAAATGCAGCCCATGGTTTTTAGTCTATTAGTTTTAACATTTTTCATACCCAGCATTCAATTAGTCAGCAAGGTTAATATTTATCCAGAGCTCGGTGCAAAGACTGTGTTTCTTTCCTCCTTTCTGCTGCACTTCCTTGTGCATGGAGCCTGAGTTTGTACAAAGGCAGGGACTGATCTGGGGAAAATGCAAAGCTGTGCCCTTGTCCCCCAGACTGTCCCTGGGCAGGTAACGTGAGGCTGCATTAGCACTGCCCCTCTGTCATTGTGTTTCCCACTGACCAGAGCCTAGTCCAAAACAACAGCAGCCCGAGCCAAACCACCAATGATGTTTTATTTGCTCTTAAATATCAAGTTCAGGAATTTGCTCCAGCCATGTCACTTCCTGTGCCGAAACCAAATTTCAGCAGCCTCAGTGTCTGCACCAGTCAGAACCGGCTCTTGGTGCAGTTCTGGGTGGGTTTATTGCAGCTCAAAGCTGTCGGGAGAGGCAGAGCAGAGACACTTCAGTTAAAAATAAAATAATAAACAGCAAACATTACTTCACACATGAACTCTTTTTTTTTTTTTTTTTTTNGAAAAAAGGCTTTCTAAACCTCAGAAGAAAGACTCCAGATTGTGAACTTCAGATCTCGGCCCAGCAGAGTTGCCCCAGACTGAAACGCAGGCGTGAGAGCACAGGGCAGCTGAGAAGGGATCGCTCCTTTTCCTTTTGTTACGCGGAAGTTAAGGGAAGACCAAGCCGGGACAGATGATTTGTCGGTGCATTACTCAGCCAAGGAACTCGTCCTCTTGCAAAACAAAACCACTACCAACAATAATTCAGGCTCTCCAAGGAACATTCCAGGGAATGTAGGGCTGGAGAGTGAAAGACAAGCTGGGAGGAGGGGGAATACTTTCCTCCCTTTGACATGAGCAGAACATTCACATCACTCACCCCACAGGCCACCGTGTCCAGGTGCATGAGAAACCTCTGAGCAAGGCTGCACGGGGCTGGGCAGAGGGGCTAAAGCACCTCAGGTTAGAGCCATAGAAACCCCAGCACCTGGAAGGCTCCTGTTGGACAGGTCAACTAAAATTAGGAGAGATAATAACACCATTCTTGATTGCACCATATGGACCCGTGCCTTTGTATCTCAGAAATGCATTTGGGAGTTTATATTTCTTGACACTTCAGAAAAATAAGCCCTGCACGACACTGTTGGTTACATACAGATGCAAAACACTGAGCAATGGGAGAGGATTTTAAAAAGCTCTTTACAAGAATTTATTACAGGTATCTAAGCAAGGAGAATGACTGGACTATGAAATAACCAGGCACTACAAAAGGATGCAGAGAGGCCAAAATCCTAGCGATGGATTTTCATCCATCCAGGCAAACTAGAAAACACCATCAGGGAAATTGAGATTGGAAGTCTTTGGTTTTGGTGCTGAGTCGTGTTTTCAGAGCTAAAGCATGTCCAATAGGGAATTAAGTTGTTCAAAATTTAGTCAAGCAATACAGGGGCTAGACTGCAGTTGGACAGAAGGGGAAGAACAAAGCACAGGCTATAGAGATTTTAAAGGTAAACAGCACCAATGGAGAAAAACAACCCTCTCTGAAAGGTAGGCAGGCAGGCAAGATAGTTGTCCAATGTACATTATCCTGCAATTAATCTAGACATGATGTTATTTATTCCCAACAACATCCAAAACTTTTGTCTGCATTATTTACAAAGTCCACAGCTATTTGGTAAACAGGACTTAAGAAGTGTCAGCTGTAAGGGGCTCCTGCTTTGAAGACAAATAGACAAGCAGACAAAGAGTCAAGGAAGGGCTTCAGCGTTTCAGCTGCGTGGCCGAGAGCCACTTCTTTGTAGCATATGGCGCACACTAACAGGTTTATTTTCCCCGAGGAGGATGTATAAACTGTCTGCAACTGCTCTTCACACTTGTCACTCTAAGTCAGATAATTTTTCCAAGGCATCCTGCCGAAACAGCCCCCCAGTTGAAGCTGAACAAAGAATCTGGGGACACCTCGCAGGTTGTTGGGGGAGCAAAGGGCTAGGGCTGCACAAGCAGAGTGATGAAGCGTGTGGGGAAGTGTGTCAGGGACGCCGACAAAGGCGGGCGGATGAGATGCGAAATGAGAGCAATTAAATGAGGAGGGGCAGGGCTGGAGGGGGGCACTGCTGGGAAGCGGAGTTAAATTCGGGTCAGGGAAGAGAAGCAGCAAGTGGCAGCATGTCTCTGCAGCTGTCCCGGCCCTGCTGCCGGCCCAGCCCCGCCAGGCCCCGTCTGCTCCGGCAGCCCTTGGGCTCTCGGCCTGCGCCAGGCAGCGCCGGTGGGTGCGAGGGCTGGCCAGCCCCTGTGCCAGCCCCACCGAGCTGCAGCCTGCCCCGAGGCCCATTACACACCGTGATTAATATGCAGAGACCAAAGCGACTGGCAAAGATAATTACATAGCGAGTCAATTGGCTGGCAAAGTTAATTATGCAGGGAGTCAAATGAGTGGCAAACCAAGTGACTGAGGCAGAATAAAGAAACATTTGGCAGTGACAAATGGCAACACAAGTTACTCAGACAGGGGGTCAAGCGGGCTGGACGCTGGATGAGCTCTCGGGCAGCAGAAGTGGCGCGGTGTCAGCGTGTGTCGCTGCCTGGCACCGCGCCCGGGGCAGGGCAGGGCAGGCACGGCCCCGGCTCCGGCGGGACCCGCACCTCCGCCAGCCTCCGCCTCAATTAGCCCGTAACCCCGAGCCGCCGAACTTCCCTCCGCCTCGGGACTGAGCGCTGGCCCCGTTGCGCCACACGAGGAAGTGTTTTGCATTCTCTCCAGCCGAATGTTAAGCAGACGAATCGACCTGGAGAGCAGAAATATTAACTAACCCGGAGCCGGCTGCGCACCAGCGGGGCCCGCCCAGCGCAGTCGGGAGCTGGAGGGACAGTAAAGGTCTTCCTTCTGCCATAACCATCTCCAAAGCAGGAAAACTTTCTCAGTTTTCTTCTGCTTACTCAGACAGAGAGGTTTCTACTAGGACTGACTAACAAGCCGCATTTTATCTGGAAATCAGCTAGATCTGCTTTTCCTGTCTGTGAGCAAATGTGTATTTTTCAAGGGCTTAGCGAAAGAAGAAGGCACGGAGCTTTGAGATCTTTTTGGGAAACGTTACATACTTTATTTCTGTATCTATTATATTATAAAAATAGCAAGAGCCCTGAAGTGACCTGTAAAGGGCAAAAGGGAAGCAGGTAGCTCTGACCTTTTTATTTCTCACAAGGTATAACCAAACCCAGAAGCATTGAGATCCTGGAGGGTTTGGGACTGTTCTTTGCTTTCTTCTACAATAGAAAACTTACATGAGTGCTGGAGCCAGAGTTCCCAAATATATGTTATGCCTAGAAATTACTGAAACAAACCGTTGTAGAAAAGAGAATGTTTAATCCTTACATCTGCAATAGTTTTGGTTTGTTAGCATTTACTTCATTCTGCTGGCCAGTTGGCGTGGTTGGACAATGGAGGGCTTTGAGACTACACCTGCTAGGAAAGCTCAGGTATCTATAACACAAATTTACACACAAGTTCTCCAGTAGAATGAAAGAAATTAAAGTCAACTTTTGTTAATTGCCTGCAAAAAGAGTTTTCCCAAACTATGTCTAGTGTTTGCCAGATAAATTCTGTTCTTTGCATGCAACAGTTTCATATCTGACTCCAGCATTTTGTTTGAAAGCAATGTATTTCTTCTGAGTTGTGCTACTATAATCATGAGGAAAGAAAGGGAAATAAAAAGAAGGAAAGGCAACTCCAAAACACCAGGCAGTTTAAAACAAAGAAGAACAAATAACAATAGCAGACAATCAGTGTGGTACATGAAAAATAAGTCCTTTCTAGGTCACGCTTAAATTTGCATTAATGGCCTTCTTGTCAAATTATCTCAGGGGAACTTCGGATTAGCATGCAAAAAGGAGCATGATACAAACTAGAGCAGTAGTACTTGTTTTGTTTACCAGACCATTTTTTTTCCAAAGGAACTAAATATGAGAATTTTGAGAGATCTGACTTTCATCTTTTAAACAGGAAGCACAGACAGGAAGAGCTCACCGTAATTAGCAGCTAGTCAAATAACATATAATTCCTCCACATATTTACTCAGCGGTGTGTACTTTAATCATGGCAAATATTAAACTGACCCTAGCCACCTCCTTCTATAGACTGGCTCAGGAGCCCATTTGTTCAGTTCTTGGATAAGCTTTTAAGAAAACAAATGTTACCAAGTGCATTTAAAAGTAAACACGGGGTATTCCCAAATCCGTGTCTGAAAACTTATTTGATAAATGAGATATAGAGTGGAAAAAAAAAAAAAAAGAAAAAAATAGAAGTCATAAGCATTTAATCTGCCAGTCCAATGTGTAATAGAGGTGAGGTGGCCACCTAAGAGTTGTTGCTGGTTTTTGGGAGGAGCAGGGCAGGCTATTGGCAAGATTTGGGAATCAATGGAGATTTAGGCTTTTATTATTGTCTGGTGTGCCAGTGAACAGTGAGTAACCCCAAATTCCTGCTGCTTCAGCAGACCCTGCAGGCTGCTCACCCCTCGGGGTTGTGGTTCACACACTGGATGAGCATTCAGTGAGACCTTTGGCCCCCATTGTCTTCCCTCATCAGCAGCTGTACAGGAGGCATTCACTGAGGATGCTCCACTTCTCCAGTGCTGGCAGGAGGTGGAATCTGGAGGTGGTTTCACGCTGCAGCCTTGCACCAGGAGGGTCAGGGTACCACACATCAACTCAGTTTTTATTTAGCAGATCTGTTAAGGTTTGCTACAAAAACAACCTACTACTTGCACAAAGGCAGTCTGGAGATAACAAATGGACTTCTGCACCCAGGTCTGAAGGGTGTATGAGCACACAGACATAAAGGCTGCCTGACCTCTAAAGGGAGTATCACTCATGTCATCAAATCTCTGCTGTCAGAGCAGGGAACTGCACCAGAAAACCTCTTCTCAAATGCTGAAATCTCAACACTGGCCTAGCAATATACCAGATACAAGAACAGCGTCCTTACTTCAGGATGAGAAAAGTGAAACCAATCTTTCAAATGTCATCTTTACAAATAGCCCAGAGCTGTCAAGTTCTTGGACTTTCTTGAAACTCCTCTGAATTTTAAAGCCCATCAAGACTTTGCAGTTGGAGTGGGAGTAGAAAATCTGGCCCAGACACTGCTATGGGAAAGAAACTCAACAGGGTGAGACAACAGACATCAAACTGTAGCTAGCAGAAACTATTTGCACCCACTTTATGGAGTCACCAGTTGTTACAGGGATCACAAGATACTGGAAAAATCATGCATTTAAGGCACCCAGGGCAAGAGACAAGCAAGCTGCCAGAATCATGTATTTTATAGATGGTGCCTACAGAGAATACACAATTACCTGTTTGCATCCTGGTGTATTCAAATGCTGATTTTCAGAATTATAAGACCCACACATTAACGTGGTTTGATCAGCAGTTTTACACTGCTCAGCCATGGCTGCTTTCATTATCTGCCACCCATCTGTACTGTTGGTATGCTTGGCTCTTTTACAGTGTTGATCATGTCTGATTTAACATGCCAGGTTACATTAACAGCTCTGAAACCCAAATGGCCACACAAGTCCTGCAAAAGCGGTTTGGGCTGCTTTGCTGTTGTTACACATTATATTCCCCTCCCCATTGTCACTAAATCCAACCGGAGAAGGGAGAGAGACCATTAGCCACCAAACACCCCAGGGCATCACAGCAGCCCACAAAGCTGATACTTTCTGCCAGCCGACCAGCAGCTCTGAAATCTGCAGAGCTTGTCAGGTTTCTGGGCACCCCTCCTCCCCCCAATTAGTCATACCAGTGACTTCTCTGTACAAGGAATTTGGAAGAGGGAAAGAAAAAGAGCTTTTCCTCTGGCTTCCAATTTAATGAAAGGCTTAAAAGTTCAGTGAATTCAGAGAATGTAACCTTTGGGGCTCTCATGAAGAACAATGAAAATAATAAGAAAATCTAATGTTTCTTATACAAGTGTATCTCTTAAAACTCTTACAAATCTTAGCCTTTTTGGTGGAAAAAAACTTTGACCAGAGGCAGATCAGAGTCATGTCAGCCTGCTATAAGATTAAATAGTCTATTACTCAAAAAATCAGATTAACAGCTCTTTGTTAAAACTAATTATGTGAGGAAAGCCAGCTTCTTGTTGCATTGCCAAAATATTGGATATATTTTTTTTATTTTTATTCATTGCATCATTTTAGACCAAATGTTTTGGCAGCTTAATTAGAGGCAGGTGGTGCCGTTGCCATAATTACATAGAATTCCTCATATTTTGTCATCATGCTTATTAGAGCCCTTGATTCACCATGGAAGGGAAGCATCCTGGCCAACCAAATATTGCAGCAGTTTTTATGGGAAATGCAATGCACCTTTACATGAGAGCTGCCTTGCTTAGAGGACGCCAAATATTTATTTCAGCTGTGGGACAATACTGCCTTTTCCAGTAGGAAACAGTTAAATGAGACTGAAAGCTCTCAACCCCAAATGAAACCCAAACTCACTGCAGCCAATGGCAGCATTCCCATTGACTTAATTGGGACCAAAACCCAGCTGGCTTTCCTGAGCAGGGTGAGACTGATTTATATAGGATGGATATGGGACAAGTCCACAAATATAACTGAGATCAGAACTTGGCTCATTAATCTCTCGGGAGTTGGGCTGGTTGTGGCCAGGGAAAGCAGAGCTGGATTTGGCTTGCAGGACAGCTCAGGATCACAGCCCTCAGCCCACTCAGCTCCAAAAGGTGATAATGCTTTTTTCACGTGGTCCTGATAAGGTTCATGCTGAGGTTGTAAAGAGAGTGGTCGTGTTCAGTTCAAGGTCACAGAGTCTACGATTCGTTTACCTACACACCTGGAAAAACTGATAAAGCTTCTACTGCTACTGCCACCTTCACAGATCTCCAGTTAGAACAGTCCTGAGACTGGGATTGCACCAGCTGGCACAAAGGGGAAATTCAGATCTCATGCCAGGCACAGGGCTGATTTTTCAGTGACAGAGCACTTGTAGATGGCAAAGTTACAGTCTGTGCATCCCTGAGAGTCAAATGGCCTCTCAGCCTGAGATGGTCCTTCTGGGCCAGGGAAATTGTGTCATGGCACACAGAGGAGTGGTTCAATCTGTGTCACATCACAATTTTCAGCACCCCAGATGCAACTCCATTCAAAGTCCTTGGTGAACAACCCAGACTGACATCTCTAAACACAAGCATGCACTGCAGCTGAGCCTCGCTGAAACAGAGCTAGAAGATAATACATATCTGCATTTTTAACACCTTTGTCCCCTCTCCCATTTCTACCATCTTATTTTTTCCAACCACACAAATTATTTTATGATCATGGCCCTTAGAGTGAGCTCTGGGGTCTTTGTATAGCTCATGTGTGGAGCTCCCTCTGATCTGGATATGATGCTTCCAGCATTAGAGAGCTATTAATCAAAATCAGTGCTACAGAATGTAAGCAATAAAGTTCCTTAAGCATGACATTTCCCTTAAGCCTTCCCATTTACCCCTGAGATCTTATACTGCCTGTTCAAAGTTAGTGACAGGACTCAAGTTCCCATCTGTGCTGGCCAATTTCTTATTGATCTTAAAGGTTTTGAACCGTTCAATCCATGCAGCCCTTCTACAGGGAATGTGGCCAAGAGAGTGCACCTCAATGAGCAAACCAGGAACTTCACAGGGGGAAAACACCCCATGACTTGTTGATCATTTGGGAATCAGTTTGAGGAAATCAGTGCTGTACTTCCCTCTACTTTCAACTTGGAGCCCACATAGGTAAGGGACAGGGCAGCAGCAGCTTTAGTGGTATTTTGATTTTCCCATTTCAGGCATTTTCTGTGGGCCTGATTCTGTTGGTGCAGAGCTGATGGGAGCTCAACTTCTATCAGCAAGATCAGCTTTCTTCCCAGTTCATCTGGGCACAGTGCAGTCTTAAAGACCTGTGAATAAATTCCACTGTAATCAATATATTTTATCCCCTTTCTAATGCATGCAACAGTTTTAAACCCTTGTGGCTACTGTTACATTTAATGCCAATAACCTAGCAGTGATCATCTTATGGTTGTAGTTTCAATGAAGTACTAAAGATGTCACCAAGTCTCATAAGGTGCAATCAACTCAATTGCCTGAGTAAAAGTATTACAGATTATCAGATTTTAGGGTGTTTTCTATATACACAGCTAATAAATCCTGACAGGTATTACAAGAGACCAACAACAAATAAAGATTATGAGACTATAAAAGACATTATTTAAGATATTTTTGCCACTAAAAAACCCAACTAGTATATCCTGGCCCTTCTTGTAAACTCTGAAGCCTGCAATGAAGGAAAAAATCTCCTAAAATGAGATTTTTTTTGATCTGTGGGCTCCTGGGTTTTCAAGAAATAGAACTTCGTGGCAGCATTTACCTGAAATGAGTCCTCAGCTAAAAAGAAAAGCAAGACCAAGGGTTTGAGACCAAAACTTGTGTTGTTTTTCTGCACAGGGAGAAGGGAGGGAAGGACAGGATTGAGCAGTTGTCAGAATCACAGCTTGTTCTGTATTTCTGCATTTCTGTTTTGGCCAGACTCCAAGCTCCAAATGAAAATACTCTGCCCTACACTACAAGGGAGTTTTAATCCACTCCAAATTTAGCAGCCACAGCATCTCTTCCCCTGTGGCAGCGAGCATTTAACAGAGCACTGCTGCAGTCATTTCTGTCTTTCCCAAATCCACCACACCACAGGGGAAATCTCCACGTTTCATTTTCATTATTTCCCAAATGAAACACAAGGAAGTTTCCCCAGGGGGGAACTCCCAGCTGGGTCCTACGAGAGCTGGCTGGGTGAGCTGGGAAGGGGCAAAGCCACGGCGCAGAGAGCCCGGGGAAGGCTCAGGTGCTCCCAAGCTGCTGTCTGTGCATCCAGCCCAGGCAGTGAACCCTTCCCTCTCTGCTAACACACAGCTGAACGCCTCCAGCCGCGGAGGGAAATGCGCAGAGCCACCTTTGGGGGCTGGAACCGAGTGGAAACCAGACTGGAAGTCCTTTAATTTCTTGGGAAGGGAGGAAGGAAACGCGGGTACCTGGCACGATCACAGCTGGATGCCACATTCCTCGCTACAGCCTTAATTACCCAGACGTTTTCTATTTCAGTTAAAGGTGTTTCCTGGAAATGGAAGACACAGCACAAGATTTGCTTGGAGATTTTAAGATGATACCCATGACGGTCATAGCAAACATAATGTAACAGATCAGAAACGCTCCACATAAAACTCTCAGCTTGTTTAGACAATTGTACCTTTAAAATGTTGTGACTTTGTATGTAACTGATGGAGAATCCAGCCCCTCCAGAGATTTTGATCAGCTCCCCTAGGATAGCATATCTCTACATTCTTACACAGGACATTTTCCAGATATAAGAAATTTTTTATCAGCAGGCACTTGGAAGCCCAGCCAGCAATAGGGCTGACTTTCCTCATGGAAGAGTCAGAAGCAGAAGGAAATATTGTGCCTCGCTCCATGACACACCCAAGTGAACCAGGATGTTCATTATCCCTCTGTCCATTGAGGTTAAGAACACAGCTCTTCCTGAAAAACCCCAGTTCACATGTCAGTGAAAGTTACTTGAGACTGATTCTAAATCCATAAATTACTTCAAAGACAGATTCCAATAAATAAAATAATTTTTATCAAAACACGTCTTACTTTGCATTCACCAGGACTCAGAGGTTCCAGCTCAGCTCAGCCCTGGGTCTTCAGTCCCTTCTTGAACTGGAGAAGCACCCGGCCCCAGCCCTCTCTCATCACTTGCAATTTATTGACTTATTTCTAGCTCTGATTTTCAGCAACTCCTGTAATGCTCTATGAAATATCTGGTTTTCCCTGGTCATTATAACACCTACACTATGTAAGGTTGGATGGAAAGGGTTTTTTTCTAAAAACCAATCAAAGCAAAACGATCCCCATCAGTTTTATTCACTCCATAATTTGAAGGAATAGAGAGGCCAGAGCGTGTATTGCTTTGGCAATTCCCAATTTCTTCCTTGTCAGCTTGAAGAAAATTGATCACTGCCTCTCCACAGGTGTGCTGTGGGTGGGGCATGGTAGATATTCCATTAATTAATGTAATGTTCTTATCATTAATATTCACCCTTTGATCATTCCCTATTGCCTTTTATGCTGTTTGATTCAAACTCCAGGTCAGTGACACTAAAGAGCACAGGCTTTTCCTTGATAAAGCTTTTGTCACACTGGTGGCTCTTTGCTCATGGCTTCCCCAGCCTGGTGTCACCAGGAACTCTTAGGAGGGTGCAGCAGCCATCTCCCCTTCTGCTGCAACCTGTAGCCTCCCAGAAGAGCCAGCTGAAGGAGTCTCAGGATGTGTTTGATTATGAGTGAAGTTTATTTCTGATCCTGCCGCTGCAAGTGGTGCTTGAAACAGCCAAGGAGGGGGGAAGATCTGCCCAGTGTGCTCACTCCTGGTGTTCCACTGCACTGTTCAAGTCAAAATTAATTAAGGCCATCCCTGACAGTCTCTGTTTTTTTTCTAATAATTTCCATTGTTGCTGTCCTGGTCCAGTGCTTCTTGACACAGTTAATAGCAGTTCACAGGACAAGAGTGCCCACAAGACAGGAGGGGTTCAGAGACAGCTGCTTGTTGGATAACCAGCACAGACCTGGCTGTGACAGAGTGAGCTCCTTTCCACAGCAAGATGGTATGGGGAGATGGGAAAGCTCCAGAGCTTTCTGTGTTTGCTGGACAAGGCTGTTGCTCAGCACCTCACTCAGATTTCAGGGGAGGGACATTGGTCCTGCAGCCACAAGCTTGGGGAAGCACAGAGTCACCTTTGCAGTCCTGAATGTGAGAACCTGGGTGTCCCTTTACCAGTCCCCCAAGCCCTGGGTCTGCCTTTTTTATACTTCAAAGCCTTCAGCTGTACTTCAGAGGCTTTGACCCCACAATCCTTAATCAGAAATCAAAAGGAATTTTACTAGATTAAATCAAAAGCAGATTTACAGGATTAAAGACTGTAGGATCAAGAATTCAGGTTGAAAAGGAGAAACTTTGAAGTACTCAATGTGCAGTAAAGAAATATAGGCATATAGGCACATATCTGTGATGGGAATTTCCAAGAAGTGGGATGCAGGCAGGCACCCAGATCCCACTGGAATTCCTGTGTTTTTTTTATGTAATTGCATTAGGGCACTTTAAAAAAATCTCAGTTGTGCTTATTAACTGTCTGTCATAAAATTTAAGCTATATATTTGCCCTTCTGTTTTACAAGGCAATAACCCAATTAATGTGTGGATAAACTAGGAGGCCAAAGGGAATTGGATTATGTCTGAGGAAAACAGAGGAGCAATTAAAGTATCACTATTCTAGGAGAGATTGAATTAACATAGTAATGAAAACATTCCTGCCTGTTTGGGAAATGGGGACTACGTCTCCAGTTTTGTGTCTAGGGATTATGAGCAGCAAGAGACCCTTGTAATACTCTATCAATTGACATCTCAGCCATCATTTCATTGCATGTGAGGTGGCCCAATAGGGAGACTGAAAGAGCAAGTATTTAAAGAGTAAAGGTTCTTGTACTTCTTTCTGCCTCAAAGCTGCACCTTCCCACCAACCTCAGCCTCCCTCTCATATCCACACCCAGCAGCTGCTGCTCTCCTGCTTCCAAACAGTACTCCAGGTTTGAGTTCAGGTGAGTGTTTTAATTAACAGAGAGCAACTTCTACCTGGAGCGATCTCATTAAACAGACAAATCCAACACTGGTCATGATTTGCCCTGAAAATGAAAATGGTGCCTCCAGGAAAACATAAGACTGCCTTATAAACCCACAGAAAACTATAACCATAAACCAAAATGCCTTGGAGTAACAGAACAGGGTTATTTTGCCCAGCCTGCCAAGCCTATGGCAGGCCTGCAGTTCTGGTCCAAGGGCCTGTTTGGCTTTACCAAGTGCAAAAGTGCTCACAGTGGTTATTGCTGGTTTGCAGCTTCCCTTCCCCTGCAGCGCCAGGGTCAGGCTCTCAGCCCTGACAGCAATATTGGTGTGCAGCATGGTGGAAAATGAGTTATTACTCAGTCTAACAGGATGGCTCTGAAACCACAGTGATGATGCTTAATCGTGTACTCCACAGACTCTGCTCCCCAGAGTTATAAGGATGCAAAACAGAGCTGGAAACACATTAGCAGGGGAAAGGAGAGCTTCCATCCCTCTTATGGCTTCGTTAAAACTCTGCATTTTGCGTTATCCTTTTTGGCAGCATGAGTTTAGTCCTGGGAATACTTAACAAACTGACAAGCTAACGAGTTTTGCCAATGAATAGGATTTCATCTTTGAGGCTAGGGGAGGGTTTGTTTTAATTGAGGATTTTGATAAAGCCATTTTCAGTTATGTGCTGAAAAGGACTCGTACACCAGCATGGATTATTTGGTTGCTTAACCAGAAAAGTAGTAGCAGAAAATTACTACTCCTACCCCAACATGGATTATTTTATTGCTCAGCCAGAAAAGTAGTAGCAGTACTCCTGATCCCCTTGTGTTAGCAACACTATAGCAACCATACAGGGACTGGATGTGATCATGTGTAAACTAGATGGCAAGAATTTTTGTCTGTATTTTTTCTTTGCTTGGGACTTTTTGTTTGTCTGGCTTGGGTTTTTAGGGTTTTTTTTTGTTTGGTTTGTTTTGGGTTTTTTTGTTTTTTGGGGGGAAGGTTGTTTGTTTGGTGGTTTTTGTTTGTTTGGGTTTTTTTTGTTTTGTCTAAGGTGAAAGCAAATTTTAAGCCAGGTTACCTGTGTGCCCTTCTTGGGCAATGTTTTCAGTGTCCAGGCTCAATTTAGCACATTAGGCTGAACATCAAAGCCAGTTTTATGGACTTGCCTACTCGACTGAAAGGCATCAGCACAACAAAATGCCCTTCTAAGACTAAGGACAATTTGTAGGTGGACAGCCCTCTTGGGGGATGTGACAGACTGGTCCTTATAGCTAAAAGATATATTTTTTCTCAATGAGAATGTAAGGAAAAACTCTGATGTTACAGAATTCAGGCTGGATTATTTAAATGGCTTAATTCAGTCCCTAAAATATGCCACCATAATTTTCAAAGCCAGCAACACGAATACATGCCAGGATATTCTTTGGTTGTCTGGATATCTATGTCTCTGCCTAGCAAGGTGCATATCAGCCAAGCAATCTTTGGGGGTTTTGCAGAGTTTCAGAGTTCAGGGGACCTTAATTTGGGGGTCTGGTTACAAAGTCATTGCCAGATGTGTCCTTTGACTCCCTGGTGTGACAGGGTCAGAGCAATGGGCTATCTCAGCAGGTTGGTGATCTGTACCTGTGTGTTCACACCAGCTGGGGTGGGACAGGAGCTCAGGAGCAGGCTCCTCAGGACCTTTACTCAGTCCCTGTGCCTGCTCCGTCCCCACATCCCACTCAGGGCTTCAGTGGCATCAGCTCAACGTGCAATAGCACGTGTACAAGTAAACCCTGAAATGCAAACTAGGCTAGAATCGAGGCAGATCTCTTGCTTAAAATCCAATCTAAATAAGAGCTATATATGAATAATACTAAAAGTCCAGGGCAAACATTCCCACTAAGCCTCCCACAGAATATGATGCATCTGTCAACAGACTTCCCCATCTGTATGCTGCTGGGAAATGAAACAGGGGCTTCTGGGGATCCCAAAACCTTACAGCTGAATGAATGACAGTCTGCACTTCAAATATTAATAAATCCCCTTCCACATTTGTAGCTCCCCCTTCAAACTCTTAAACCTATCCTCCTAATCCACACTGATTAATAGCAAAAGTGTCTTTAATCACAGGCAATCTAATTGAATTGTTTCAATATCCATGCCTGTAAACCATGGAACAAGCTAACGTTGCATACACATCAGCACAGGTTTTCAAAAGCAAAGGTGTATGGCCACCTTTCCAGAGAGCCAGCTCAGATCTGCTCCCACTGCAGGATATCTACTCCACAGAGTGTCCTGTTAACTTATAATAGTCCCACAAAAATTAAGACACTTCACTTAAAAAAATCTTCCTTGTTAACTCTACTTCCCAATACAGGAACCAACAGCTGAGGGAGCAGCTATGAAGGCAGAGGTCCTGCTCCCTGCCTTCCTTCAGCTCTGAATTCATTGGAACCAACAGAGGTGAGCCAACACTGGGGCAATTCTGCCAAAGCCAAAGCCAAAGCCAAAGCCAAAG